>PVJA010026657.1:0-29380 GCA_004027025.1 Myocastor coypus
TCCTCCTCCATGTCCTCTTAACAATTGTTTGCTGATTTTATCACAATAGCTTTGTAGAGTAACTTTCACTTAGGGATTGTGGTGTCTCTTTCCCTTCCTTTGTTGCTCAGGATTACTTTTGCTATTCTAGATCTCTTCTAGTTGCTCCAGATGACTTTAATGAATGTTTTTTCTAGGTCTGTCAGGTATACCACAGGTATTTTAATTGAATGTATTGAACCTGTATAACAATTTTGGGAGAGGGGCCATTTTCACAATATTAGCCCTGCCTATCCAGGAGCAAGAAATATCTTTTTTTTTTTTTTTTTTTTTTTTTTTTTTCTGTACCAGGCATTAAACTCAGGACTTTGCACTTTCCAGGCAAGCAAGTACTCATTCCACAGACACATCTTTCCAGGTTACCTTTCCATTTTCTGAAATCCTCTTTGATCACTTTTTTTACATACTACAATTTTCACAGTATGAATATTTTACTCCTTTGTTGGATTCACTCCTACATATTTCCTTTATCTGACTGTCATCATGAAATGTGTGGTTTCCATAATTTCTCTCTCATTGCATTCATTGTTTTTGGGCAGAAATTGCATTCATTTATTTTTGAATGTTGTGCTCTGTTCTGTTACTGAATTTGGTTATTAAATCTCCATGTATCTTGGTGAAGTTATGGGCGTCTTCAATATAGAGTGTCATGTCATCTGCAAATGATAACGTCACTTTTTCCTTTCCAATCATTATTCCTTCTCTGTCCCTGTCTCTGTCTCTGTCTCTGTCTCTGTCTCTGTCTCTCTCTCTCTCTCTCTCTCTCATTTATTTTTCAAGCTAATGTTTCCAGAAAGAAAACATATATTGAAAGGAGCTGTGACAATGTACATTCTAGTCTTGATTTTAAAGTATAGGCTTTCAGTTTTTGTACATTTAGTATGAAGCTATCTGTTGGTTTGTCATAGATGGCTTTTTTATGCAGTTGAGTTAAAAACCATCTATTCTGATTTTCCATAAGATTTGCTATCGTGAGTGAGTGCTAGAATTGCAAAAATCTTTTTCAGCCACTATTGAAATAATCATGTGATTTTTATCTTTGGCTCTGTTGATGTTGTGTTTTACATTTATTGATTTCCACATATTATCCAAAGGCTAAAAGTAGATAGATGGCTATTACCATGTACTAAACTAAAGTCAAAATGGACCGAAGATTTAAATATGAAAACAGAAACAATAATTCTTCTGGAGGAGAAAATAGGTAGAAATCTCAAAGACCAGGAATAGGTAGAAGGTTCATGAACAAAAAGCAAATTTCGGGGCCCGGCAGGGTTGCTCAGTGGTCTAAAACGCCTGCTTAGGAAAGTTTAGGAAGCTGCAGGGACCACAGTTCAATCCCCGGCACCATATGCTGTGCCAGCCCTGCCTTCAGGGCAGGCTGAGCTGGCCATAAAAATACATAAATAAACAAACAAACAAAAGTTCTGAAACAAGAAAAAATATATTAAAAATTTTTTTTAAAAAGCAAATTTCACAGGAAATATTTCAAAGAGTCAACAATAGGGATCGCATCTTTCTGAAAAGTTTCTAAATGTCAGAAGAAATCACCAACAGGGTAAAAGGAAAATCCATAAACTGGGAAAAAATTATAGACAGCTGCCTTTCTGACAAAGGGTTTCTATCTAGAACATATAAAGAATTTTAAAATATCAAATTTCAAGTACCCAATTCAAAAAATGGGCATCTGAGATGAATATACACTTCATAGATGAAGAGATACAAATGGCGAGTAGGTAAATAAATAAGTGTTCAGCATCATTGACTATTGGAGAAATGCAAATTAGAAAATCACAGATTCCACCTCACATCTGAAAGAAAGGCCATCAACAAGAAGTCAATCAATAACAAATGCTGCATAGATTGTGGGGAAAAAGGAACTCTTCTTTACTATTGGTGGGAATGCAAGAGGGTACATTACTATGAAAATCAATGTGGGGAGTCCTCAAAAAGCAAGGATTAGAAGTTTCATTCAAACCAGCTTTTCCCCTCTGTAGTATTTGTCTCAGTTACTCTTCTCTCCTCGCTTGGACAAATACCTGACAGCCAAAATGAAGGCAACAAAGGTTTATTTAGCTCGTAGTTACTGGAGGTTTCTGTCCATACTCCCCCAGCTCCACTGCAGAGCGGCACATGGCAGAGAACAACCTTTCACGGTGGCGGAAAACAGCAAAGAGCAAAATGGAGTAGCGACAGCAACAATGGCTACAAATAGCAAGTCAGTTTCCCTTAAGCTGCATTCAGGCTCTCTGCCCTAGGTTGGTCATAGCATTCACACCCATAATCCCAATGGATCATGAGTCAATCGCAAACTCCGAAAGTCAGCCTCGTGACTGCATGAGGCTTTGCAGGGTCAACTACACACAAACCACAACAGCATTTTTTCACAAGATTAAAAACATCATACCACAGTGTTATGTGTGTGCCCATGTTTATTACAGCTAAATATTGGAAGCAAACAAATGCCCATCAACTGAGGAATGGATAAAAGGATATGGTGTGTTTGCGCAATGCAATATGATCCAGCTATCAAAAAACGACAAATTCCAGGCTTTTATAGGTAAATGCCTGCAACTAAAGACCATACTTGTAAGTAAAATAAGCTAGACTCACATGTGCAAACATCATATTTTCTTCTTAAAGAACTCAAAATAGTAAATAAAATTGGAAAGGTACAATAGATACCATGAAAGAAGAATAATCTGGTCAAAGGAGAGGAACAATTGTGATAGGAAAAGAGCAAAAGAAGCAAAGGAAAAGGTCACATTTAGTATATACAGGTTAGTTTGGCCAATTGTACAGCTGATTTCTTCTGGTCTATTAAAAGGAGCAGTTAGCGGTAAAATTTCTCTTTTTTTTTTTCTTCTCCTTTTTAGTTTCTTATAACTTTTTAGCCCAATTTTACATGCTTACACTTGGTAATCTAAACCAGTAACTTGAAGACAACATTATGCAGCATAAAAACCATTGTCAACGTTCTCTTCATTTGTTTAGTGAAATTCTGTATCATTTCTAATTTTTTTAAATATTTGTATCCCCTGCAAAAACTAAAAATATTTTAAAAAAGGAAATGACAAAAAAGAAAATAGCTCTTAGTATTAAGCCTATATAATTGCTATCTCAAACTATTATCTTTGTTTCTGTCTAAATCTCATAATGCAATCTCTTAATACTTTCATATTTTCATTTAGTTGGATAGTAAAAACTGAGCTTCAATAGCGGATAAATAGTTAGATAGAAAGACAGACAGGTACATGGATACATACATACATACATACATACATACATGCATGTATGCATACATATATAATAAGACCTTTGATTGTCCACAAAATTCATTCTGGGTACACACTTGTAATTCAAGGCACTTACATATCAAAGGGAATTTTTCTGTAACAAATAATGCAAACTCAGATGATTTGTTCCACCACCAAAAGTTCTCATATAAAATGATGGTAATATTGTAATATACAAAATAATAGAGAAAATACAATACATAAAGCAAAATAAGCATACCTGCACTGATTGTGTTGGTTGACTTTCACTGTCACAAATGGAATCACTATTCACTATTGGCTCAATGAATCTTTTATTTTTTTGTGCAACTTTAACCAGCAACCTATCCAATAACACTTGGTTTTACCCTCTTTTGAACATTTTCTGGAAATGTGACACTGCATCATTGTTAAATTCATCGCTAATTCTGCTACAGCCTTATTTAGGTGGTGCTTTGCTACAACACTTCACACTGTTTTTCCCCATTGTATGCATCTCCCAGATCATATTTGAAGTGAGGATTCATTTATCTTTTCTTCTCCTCACCTGCAGAATCCATAACCTCTTCCTGTTGGGAGACCATCACCCAAGATCCCAGAGTGAGAAAGAGACAGAAACAGAGACAGAGACAAAGAAAAAGAGACAGACAGACTGACTGACAGACGGAGAGGGGGAGGGGAATCATTGTTTCAGTTGTGATTGGTGTTTGGCATCACGTCTACTCATATTACAAAGCATCACTTATTCATCAAATTAAAATTTATTAGAAATACCTGTCCTGTGTAACACTGGCAGAAAATGTTACTTGCAATCCAAGGTATGTATGTATATATGTATGTATGTATGTACATATACATGTTATATTGTGCTAAAGACAATATATTATTAGTATTCCTTTGATTGTTTAATGGAGTGTTGTAGTTATGGTTTATGTCTAGGTGTCTCCTCGAAGCATTCTGTGCTCATAGGTGGGCTTTGGGGAAGTGAGCATGTGATTCTGGGATTGTGAGGATTAGCACACTGATTAATTTAGCGCAGTCCTGGGTGGGGATAGTGGGAATCCCCACCATGGATGTAGGTAATGTATAAAGAGACAGGCAGAAGGCCTGGCTTTCTGCTCACTCCTTGCTGCTTTCAACCTGCTGCACCATGGCCTACTTCTTCTTGGTGACTCCTCTCTTCCGTGCCACCCTGCTGTGGAGCCAGCTGACTGTGGACTAAAGCTTCTACAAGCTCAGAGCTAAGATAAATCTATGCTCCTGTAACTTTGGGTTTCAGATAGTTTGTCTCAGCAATGAAAAAGTAACCAAGACACCCATTACTACAGTGAATGATGTCCTGTTTCAAGAGGCACTGTAGGTATCACCACTCCCCTTTTCTAGCCTCCAGTACATATAGATACTAAGAAGATTATTTTGCTATTCTCCTCACTGTACATCCCTTAAACATTATTCAAACAGGATTTCTCATGTATTTTTCTTGTAACTTGAAGTGTTGCCACAGGTAACACTTTTCTGTGCTCAGTAAGATGTCATCTAACACAAACCTTCCAAGTAGAAACACAACACAGAATGGAAAACAAAAAGCAAGCCATGATGCCCCTTATCCTGAATATGTGACATGTAATATTTAAAAATCTAAGAACATATTTATAGAGCTGAAATCTCTCTTCTGATGGTAGTTATACAAAAGAATATTAATGTAAAATATACTAATAGAAATATTTTGCTGTTGTATACAAAAGAATAAATGAAAGTCTGCTTTTATATACCTGTTTTTCTCCTGTGTTTAATCGTTTGCCCTATTTTGTGGATTCTTTCCATTCTCCTTCATGGAGTTGTGGTCATTTTGATCTGTCTCTAAAATATCTTTCAGGAAACTATGCAGGGTTGGCTTTGTCATCATGAAATTCTTTAGTTGTTCTTTGTCATGGAAGTATTTCACTTCTCCACTGAACTTGAAAGAGAGTTTTGCAGGGTATAGCAGTCTGGGCGGGAATTTGTTTTCTTGCAAGACTTGAAGTACTTTGCTTATGTTTTTCTTGACGATGGTTTCTAAAGAGAAATCTGCCGTTATTCCAATGGATTTTCCTTTAAATGTGATCTGTTTCTTTTCTCTAGCGGTGTTTAGTATACTGTTCCTGTGCTGAATTTCTGGGATCTTGATTTTATATATCTGGGTGTAGTTTTAATTGGGCTGATGTTATTTGGAGTTTTATATGCTTTGGTTACTGAATGTCAAATTGTTTCCCCATATTTGGGAAGTTTTCTGCTATTATTTCTGCCCATATTCTTTTTATATCATTTGCACAGACTCCTTTCTCATTGATGTCTATTACTCTTACTTTGTTCATCTTTGCATCATCTTGCAGATGTTGAATTATTTTGTCTTGCATCCTAGTTGCCTTTAAGAGGTCTTTTCTTACCTCTTCACTAGCTGCAATGGTGTCTTTAAGATCTGCAAGCCTGTTTTCACTTTCACTGAAACAGTTTTACCTGCTTGTGATTGAGGTTTTAAGTTCCTGTACAGCACTTTGAATCTACTTCATACATTCTGTTTCTTCCCTACATTGCTCACTCAAGGATTCCATCATTTTCCTATTCTCTATTTTTTTATGAATGTCTTCTTTAGAAGCACTTAGTACCTCTTTCATGCTAGGTATTATTTCTTTTATTATTTCAGGAATTATTCCTGATCTGATATCCCCTCTACTTTTCTGAAATTGTTTCTTTACTTCAGATGTTATTATTTCAGAGATTTCAGGTGTGTGATTTCCAATTTCTTCTATGCTATTGTCTCTTGTATTTGTTCTGGGTGGGCTCAAACCTTGGGAGCACATTTTGCTCCTTCTGTTTGTTATTTTGTATAGCTCTGCCTTCTGATCTTTGGTGTAGAGCTTTGTTAGAGTTCTTACCTTAGCACTAGATCTGGATCTACCAAGTTCAAACTGGTCCAGGTGGGTGTGGCTTGGGTCTGGCTGCTGTGCAACATTTCTTCCTACTGCAGCCCTTGGAGGTGAATCTGCTGTGTCACACTGGCAAGATGGTCTGCTCCTGAATTAGCTGGATGAGTCTTTTCTCTAGCCTCTCTGCAGGGAGTTCTGTGGCCGTTTTCCACACTGGACCTGTCTGACAGATGAAGTTCCACTCACATGCCAGCCCTGGTTGCTGGGTTGAATGAGTTTCCAGCAGGCCCAGGGCAGTCTCACATGCTGGACCTCTTTGTTGGCTCAAGTGAGTTTCCAGTGGGCCCAGGGCAGTCTACCTCACACACTGGCCCTGGTTCCTGAGTTAAATGAGTTTTGAGTGGGCCCAGGGCAGTCTACCTTATATGCCAGGCCTGGCTGCTGGGTCAGATGAGTTTCTGGCACTCTGTGGCTTATGCTCTGTCTGATTCAAAAGGGTGAATATCAAGGAACTAGCAGTAACTGAGTCACATAAGTGATATCTGGCCACCAGTAAGCATCATGGATACTGTCCATGTCCGTGACATATTAGAACTTTGTGTAATACTCTATCCCCAAACTGTTAGAAGTTCTGGTCATATATTTGCTATTCCAGTATTTGTGATATGTTTTATTCTTAGTAATTCTTTACAACCATGGAAAATGTTGTTAGTTGTGTAGTTTTTCTTTGCATATATTGATCTACTCAAATACTATATGAGTACTCTGAACTGGTTATACATTCACACATATGACACATAATATTCTGGCCTCTAAGTTGAACTCATGATTTGGTTTGAAATTTGCAATATTGTTTTGAAATATTTAATTTAATTTTATTTTATTAATAATTAATTTTCCTGGGCTGGGGAGATAGCTCAGTAGAATAAGCACTTGATTAGCCAGTAAAAGATCCTGAGTTCAGTCCCCAGTATCACAAAAATTAATTAATTAATTAATTAATGATAATAAATGACAATTTTCTGAATACCGTTTAATCATACTTTTTGATTTCTGATTCATATTGTATCTTTGACTTATAATCTACTTATAAGAGATGGTATGAGAATTTGTTAGCATTAGAAACTTTAAAAAGTTATATATGTATATGTATATATATATATATATATATATATATGTATATATGTATACACAAGAGAGTTAGGATAAATATATAGCTACTTTGTCTTAGTTGATTGAGAATAGAAGTTTGTCTTAATATTGTTCAAACAAGATATCAGCTTTGCATCTTGTCCTCTGAATAACTACTATGAAGATAACAATATGCATGGTATTAATTATTGTACCATTAATTAACTTGTTTTGAAACTGTTTTATTGCTATTTTATCTTTTTTTCTCATTAAAATGATTATAAAAAATAAAGTGAATTACATTCAATTTGAAAAAAATAAAATAAAATACTTAGGAATGAGCCCAACCAAGAAAGTAAAAGATGTCTACAAGAAAAGCTACCAAACTTTTAAAAGGAGATACAAGAAAATGTCAAAAAATGGAAATATATTCCTATTTCCTAGAGAAGCAGAATATATCTATACCTATATACCTATATCTGTGTCTATATATCTATATCTATGTCTATATATCTAGATCTATGTAAAAAGATTAGTGTAATGAAATATATATATATATATACATATATATATATATATATATATATACACATATATATGACTGTATTACTGTACTATTCTATGATAAAAGCTACATTCTACCAATCTTTTTAATCTTCTTTTGTCTACTTGGTGCTTACATTTTTCTATTTTTATTTTGCTATGTCCTTTGAATTCCTAACAAATAGTTTTGGGGGAAAAGTCACAACATCAATGGTTTAGTTTTAAAACAGTTGTAGTTGTATACATATTACTTTTAGTAACAGCTGAGATGACAATAGCATAATGTATTCTCTGTTCATAATTGTTTTAAACACTTCATTAATATTTTATAAGGACTTTTAAGGTAAATCTAGAAACAAAGATTAAGATCTAAATATGTGACTCTCCAAAGTTTATATATTTAGATATTATTGGCAATAACAAAAAAGCACAAGTGATCTATTATTTTTGGTAATTGCTAATAAGAAATTTAACATAGTTGTCTAACTCCAATTCCCACAGTTCTTTTTTTCTTTTTCTGTTTGTAGTATGCCACTCCAGTACTCCTGACAGTTAGTCACTAATTTACTTGTGATCACCAAAAGTTTGAAATGATAAAATCCACAGTCATGATTCACATGTTTAGTCACTACCATACACCAATATATCCACATTTTTGTTCAAGATTGCACAGAAAGAAGTGTGGAAAAGAGAGAGGTTAAGTGGTAAACAAAATAACAGAAAGATCAGGGTTAGGATTCCCCTTATGGTCCAGTGGATTCGATATATGCAGGATAATTTGGAAAACTGTACTGCTGATCACTGCTGGTCTTTTGGAGGGAGATGTTAATGTCTAAATTTTTTTGTTTTATTCTTTTTTTCTTTCTTTCTTTTAAGTGTCTTATAACTTTTTATTGTGGTTTTGTTTTGCTTTTTAAATCACATTTGCATTTTTATATATGGCAAGCTAAACAACTGATTTGAAGACAACATTGTGCAATACAACAAGCACTGTTGAATTCCTATTATTTTGTTTAGTGAAATTTTGTGTTTATTTCTAATGCTTTTTTTATTTTACTATTTCATATTCTTTAATTTAAAAAAAGAAGAAAAAGAAGTACTAAGTTTGGAGGCTGAAACACAATCCAGAATGGCACCAGCGTAGAGAATTTATTCCTCTCAGTCAGCTTCAGAGTGCTCAGTGTTCTAGGTACTTGGCCCTCACAACCAAGAGAGAAGAACCCCCAGCTACTGCTGCAGCTGGCAGGAGAACTTGACATCATCCACATGGTGCTGGCTTTAGGTGCATGCAAAGTACAAGAGTTCTGATGTTAGAAAGGCTTCCACCCAGAGTTCAGGTGGAAGATCAGGCAGTAGGTTCCGAAGGGGCCATTGTGTCAAGCTGTGAATGAGAAGTCTCTACTAATGGAAACCTCAGAAGTTTCAAAAGCCTGGGAATATGTATCATCTAAAGAAAGCTGCAAGGAAGGAACAAAGCAGGCTTAAGAGATAAGTCATGGGGGTTGTAACCACTGGAAGTGTCATAGGGGTGGAGTTACTCAAGCTCTTTGGAGCTTACAGTGGGCCACAGATTGATTCAAATCATGGACATGGAAGCAGCTGCAGAACAGAATGTTTGCCTTGCTAGACTTTGGTCTTGCTTTGAACCCAATGCTTTGTATACTGTTTGTACCTTTTGGAATACTAATGTTTACTTTGTGTCATTGAATGTTGGAAGTGTCCAACTTTTCCTTTGTACAGGGGCTCATAGCTAAGAGTTTGTCTTAAATCTCAGAGGACACTTGGAACTTGGACTTTTCAGCAATGTTAAAATGTTAGAATTTTGGCAACTGTTAGAGATAGACTAAAATATCTTTTGCATAAAAGGACATACATGAGTCTGGAGCTCAGGGGTGGAATGTTATGGTTTATGTCTCTCTAGATGTCTCCCAAAGCCACATGCAGTCATGGGGTAGCCTTCTAGAGTTTATAATTGATTCATGCTCCAATACTGGGACTATGTGTGAGTGTTACACCTGCGCTGGGGCAGGAAGCCTGCTCACAGTATGAGGGAGAAAAAGATGCCTGCTCTCTGCTGTTCCTCTCTTGTGCTCTTGTCTTTGCCACCTTCTGTTATCTTGAATTGCTGACCCTGGGCCATGCCATACTGCCTTTGTTCCACATGATTAGGGATTAAAACTTCTACAAACTGTAAGCTAAGTAGGTGTTTCCTTTCTTAATTTTGGGCATTGGTTATCTGTTCTCAGAAAAGAAAGAATTAAACAAACAAAACCATTTCAATATTTGCATTTACCAAAGAAAAAGAAAATATGTCTTCCCAGTAAATGTCTGAAGATGTTTAATACATTAAATAAAACCATCTGAAGAGAGCAGTCACTAATAAAATAAAGGTATTATCTTAATACCTCTAAATATATATATTTTAATATCTTCACAAATATTGAAATATTCTGTTGCTAGAGAAATATTTTGTTTTGTATAAAGACTTATAATCAACTTTGTCTCAATTTACTGTAACAATTAACTAGGAATAATAGTCATCACTGAAATAATATTTTCATTGGATTTTATGTGAAATTCTAATATGTTCTAACAAAAAGTAGCTTTAGACATATATAATTTTTATCATAAATATATAACAAAAAGAAAATTTAAAGAAAATATTAGTGCAAGTGCTTTAGAGTCAGGACATTCCCAAAAGCAAGCTAAATCCCCATAATACTGAAAGCATCCAGTAAATCCCTGTAATCCTGAAGTGTAATGGAATGCAGTAAAATATGGTGAATAATGAAAACTCATAGCTTCCCTTTGTGAAATAATTCAATTTCAGTAAGGAATTAAGTTCTGAAGACAGGACTTGCCCAATGGAAAGCACTAATTATTTGTAAGAATAACAAAAACAACAGCAGCAGCAATTTATTCCATTTTCTGATTGCTCACTAGGACATAAACGCTATTATTTTACTCTGTCACCAGGAAAGGAAGGGCTTAACCGCAGCAGAGAAAAATAAGCATGAGTGAGTGACATCACAGTCTTTAAAAAAAAAGGGGAAAACAAGAAAATTAAAACAAACAAATCAGTAATTAGATTATGAGGTAAATGCCCTTTAAAAATTATAAACATGGCTTACTACAGCTTGGAAACAAGCTATGCTGCTCAAGTAGGCAAAGTAGTCATGGATATTCTACTGCCAGATATATGCCTTGAGGGACTAACAGAAACCGAACAACTGGAGGGAACATGAGACAGTTTGAGAACACACATGAGGATTTTTTTTTTTTTTCTTGTTTCAGAACTTTTTGTTTCTTTGTTTGTTTATTTATTTTTATGGCCAGCTCAGCCTGCCCTGAGGGCAGGGCTGGTGCAGCATGTGGTGCCCGGGATCGAACCACGGTCCCTGAAGCCGCCTAAGATTTCCTAAGCAGGCGCTTTAGACCACTGAGCCATCCTGCCGGGCCCCCACACATGAGTTTTGAAAATGAAGTATACTCAAACACAAATTTGAAGATAAAATGAAAGAGACAATGAAGCTTATGTGTTGGGATGTAGTACTATAAGTTATTAAGGCATAAACTTAGCAAACCATATCCAAAGCCTACACAGAAAAAAAAAATAATAACAATAATGAGACTAAAGCTCACAGAAGTCGACCTGAACTGGATATGTCATCCTAAATATAGTCACTTTGATTCATCAGTATAATAAATTCATAAATTTAACACAATCTAAAAAAAATTATTTTGACTGGCATCAGGTAGGATGAAGTCTTCACGCTCAAGAGGAGAAGTTCTCTGCGCACTGGGTCGGGGAGCTGGGCATGCTGCTCATTGTTGTCCATACAGTTGTGAATCTATGTGTTGATACATCTCTGTGTCTCTGTATCATCCACAAATTTTAATCCAGCACCATAAAATGAAGGCTTTCATTCCCTAAAAATTCATATGCTACAATCCCAACCCCCACTACAATGTATGAAGAGGAGAGGCGCATGGGAGGAAACTGGGCCATGACAGGAAGCCCCAGGAACCAAATCAGTGCCTCAAAAGAAACCGATAAGGCCCCTCCCTTTCCTTCGTGCTCTCCCTCTGTCCCTTGCCCTTCTCTCTCTCTCTCTCTCTCTCTCTCTCTCTTTCCATGAGAGTGTAGCCTCATGAATAGCATCAGTTCTATGTAGAACACATAAAGAATTCAAAAAGAATCAGACCCCCAAATTCAAAGACCCAATTCAAAACTGGGCAGCTGAGATGAACATATTTTTCTCAGATAAAGAAAAGCAAGTGGAAAATGAAGATATTTTTAATAATGTGCAACATCTTGGGGCATTCAAAAAATGCAAATGAAAACAACTCTGAGATTCCATCTCACTCCAGAAACAATTGTTGTCATCAAGAATTTGACCAGTATCAAATGCTAGAAGGGCTGCAAGGAAAAAAGAACTCTTTTCCATTGTGAATGGGAGGGCAGACTATATAACCATTATGTAAATCAGTGTGCAGATTCCTGAAAAGTTTGGATTTGTCCTTTGCACCCTAGAGCATTTTCCAGAGGAACTGAAAACATACCACAGCAATTTATGTGCACCCATGTTTATATAGGCTCAATTTGTCATAGCTAAATCTTAGAAACAACCCAAATTCTTATCACCTGAGGAACAGATAAAGAAGATGTGGTATTCTTACACAATACAGTATTACACAGATCTAGAAATGGGTAAATTTGTGGCTTTTATCAGTAACTGTTTGCAAATTGAGATCATAATTTTAAACCAAATAAATCAGAGCCTCAGATCCAAAAATCATTTGTCTCCTAATGTAAGAACCTGAAAGAACAAATAAAATCTGAGGGACACAAAAAATACTAGGAAAAAAGGAATGAGGATCCTTGACACAGAGGTGTCTGTGACTTATCATTCTTCAACTCACTTCCACCCCGCTTGCCCAGCTCCAAAGCTTAGCTCAGGGTGAAGCTGTCAGAACCCTGATGGTGGAAGTGTCCCTGCCAGCGCTCATGGTTACTCACTCATTCCCCACACTCATCTCCTGGGAGCATCCAGCAGCCACACATGGAGGTCATCTTTGTATGTATGTAGGTGGCCTCTCAGAGGCTCGGCCAGGCCCCAGGCCCTCCTTGATGCAGGTGCTCCTGGGTTGTTCTTCTCCCCACCATTACAGTGCACAGAGCTTCTTCTTTTCAATGTCTTCTTTCTCATGAGCCTTTTCCCATAATTTCCTTGGATCCTTACAGTTACACAAAGTGCCCCTTAAGTATAAACTTCAGAGTAATGTGCTCCATTTGCTATACCAAGAGTGGTCCCAATAGCTTTTTTTTTTTTTTTTTGTAACAGAAAGTTCAGCTTCAAAACAAAAAGCAAAATCTATTTCCAATAGGAAGAGAGAACATCTGAAAGACCAGAGATAGCAGTTAAATCAATTGAAAATGAATAAAAAGCCCCTTAAGAGCACCATTCCCTTTAATGACATTTTTCTTAATGTTGGATGTTCTACACCATCAAGCAGTGAGGTAGTAGGATTGATTTTATAAAACTGTAGTTCAGGAACACACAGAGAGGAAGTGTTGGGACTAAGAAGAGTAGAAGAATTTACTTTCTGTGCTCTGTGTTAGTCAGCTTTGCATCCTGTGATGAAGCACCTGACATGAACAGGAAAGATTTATGTTAGCTCATAACTTCTCAGCTTTGAGTCCATAGTCAAGTGGCTGCTTTGCTCTCAGGGCTCTGGTCAGGCAGCTTCAGGGAGATGAAGGATGACTGAGTAGAGCTGCTCTGCTTAGTCAGCCAGGGATCTGAGAGAACCTGCGCAAGAGGACCAGAGCAGGAGGGGCAGGAGCAGGGGTCATTCCTGGGTCAGGCCACATGGCCCACACCCCTCAACCAGGCTGCAGCTTCTTCGTGTGCATAACCTCCACTGATGCCTTCAGATTGTGAAACCACTGATGGATGTATCTGCTGGCACAGCTAGAGCCCTCAGGATTCAATTGTCTTCCCAAAGCCCTCTGAACACCTCAGTCTTTTAGGGGATATCTCAGATGTAAACCATAACACCTCCCTAGCCTGGACCCAAATAGATTTTGCACGAAATGACTTTTGCATGTGCAGCATAACTAGTGGTGTTTTCTTTTCTTTTTCTTTTTTTTTTTTTTTTTCTTTTTGTCTTTTTTTGAGACAGGGTCTCACTGTACAGTTCAGGCTGGCCTTGAGCTCAGTTTTGTAGCCCAGGCTGGTCTTGAACTCTCACCGATCCTCCCGCCTCAGCCTCCTGAGTGCTGGGATTACAAGTGTGTGCCACCGCGCCCGGCTACTAGTGGTGTTTTCAACCACTCAAATATTCAACTCATAGGCCCCAAGACTAGTGCTGCCACTATCTTGCAGGAGCAGGAAGCCTTGCTGAACTTCTTTCTGACTACAGAATAATGATACTGCTCCATCCTGAGCTAGCACCATGTTAGAGTTACAAATGCTGGGATCTTTATGCAGTAGGCAAGACTTTCAGAAATACAGATTAAAAAAAAAAAAAAAAGAAATATGTTCAAGAAATGTATAAAATCAACGAAAATTTCAGAAGCAATTTTAGTCCAGCAGTAGGCATGTCAAAGCATTCTCCACAGGTAAATGGCAAGTAATGGGAGGATAAGTCACCCATGTCCTATCTGAGAGGCCAGTCACTAAGGGCAGTGCTATGTATTGCACCTCCACAGACCTTATATGCAAATTACTTTTCTACCTGGACTCTGGTTTCCACCTTTGTCATGAGGCATTTCTGATCTTCAACACAATCTTGCAAAGGGTACCTTTGCAACAAAGGCTTTGTGCTCTGGTTCATAGCTAGCTGTGTCCCTAAGCACCCACATGCTCATGGTTGGGCTGCCTGGAGGAGACTGCTCCATGTGATAATCACTAGTGCACTAGTATACCAAAGGGCTTATAGTTGGATGTGGTGTTGGGAAGAGAAGCCTGGTCAGCAGAGCAGTCACCGTGGGCACAGCCCAAAAGGGTCCACCTTCCTCCACTCTCCGTCAATCTCTCTCTACTTCCATTGTCATGGTATGAGTTGCTCCACTTCTGCCAGGCTGCTCTGCCTTGAAGACAGCTGAAAATGAAGCCTTTGAAAGGTATGAGACTAAGCAGAACTTTGCTTCTTACAGAGAGAGAGAGATTAGAGGCACAGCAATGGCGGATATCAAGTTATACAACAATGATAGAGGAACAAAAACCAAAATAGTCTTGGAATAGAAACAGACATGTAAAATCATGGAATAGAATAGAGGGGATAGAAATAATCTCATGCGTATACAACCAACTGATTTAGTTATAGAAGCTGAAAACATGTATTGGACAAAAGACAGACTCTTTAGTAAGTGATTCTGGAAAAACTGGATACCTACTTGAAGAAAATTGAAACTAGATTGTGTTCTCTTCCTTATAATGACATTAAATCAAAGTGGGTCAATGATCTTGACATGAAAACAAAAACTGAAACTGTTAGAACATGGCGTAAGGAAAACATTTAGGCTCTGTGCTGAAAGACTTCTGCTAAGAGGAACCCAATAGCACAAAAATAGATACTATCAATAGTCACCATGTAAGCTTATATCCAAATTAAAAACATCTACTTAGCTTCCCCCGCCGCCCCTGAACTGCACGGGGGCGCCGCACCCCGCAGCGGGCCAGACAAGCTCAGCACCGATTCTCCTCCCACAGTGCCCGGGCCCCTCGGCAGCCCGGACGCAGCCCAAGGAGGGAGCAGCCACCTGGACGAGTCTTTGTCTGCCTCTGCCGAGCTGCCGTTGCTCTCTAACGCCAGCTCCGCCGCTTGCTCGCCGAGCTCCAGCCAAAGGAGAAGGGGGTAAGGTGGTCCCTGTACCATGGCTCGTAGTAAGCAGACTGCCCGTAAATACACCAGTGGTAAAGCACCCAGGAAACAACTGGCTACAAAAACTGCTCGTAAGAGTGCGCCCTCTACTGGAAGGGTGAAGAAACCTCATCGTTACAGGCCTGGGACTGTTGCACTCCGTGAAATTGGACGTTATCAGAAGTCCACTGAACTGATTCACAAACTTCCTTTCCAGCGTCTGGTTCGAGAAATTGCTAAAGACTTCAAAACAGATCTGCGCTTCCAGAGTGCAGCTGTCGGTGCTTTGCAGGAGGCAAGCGAGGCCTATCTGGTTGGCCTGTTTGAAGATACCAACTTGTGTGTCATCCACGCCAAACGTGTAACAATTATGCCAAAAGATATCCAGCTAGCACGCCGCATACGCGGAGAATGTGCTTAAGAGTCCACTATGGTGGGAAACATTTCATTCTCAATTTTTTTTTTCCTCTTCTTCCTGTTACTGGTAGTTTTGAATGTTGGGTTTTTTGGCATTTGGTTTTCTTTCCCATGGGGTCAAAAGGTATAAAGTACATGATTGTGAGTGGAAAATAGGGGACAGGAATCAGATATTGGCAGTTTTTCCATTTTCATTTGTGTGAATTTTTATCTTCATGCAGGATGTAAAGCATCAATGCAAGTCAAAAATGTTTCAATGAACAAGTTTCAGCACTTCAACTTTATAACAATTATAAATAAAAATCTGTTAAATTTTTCTGGGAAATGCCAGCATTTGGATTTTTTAAAAACAAGTAAATTTCTTTTTGACAGCAACTAAATGGTGTTTGTAGCATTCTTATCATACAGTGGATTCCATCCCGTCACTGTACTTTTCTGAGTTGTCTTACATGCTAATACGTTTTTAATGTTGTCTGTCTTTCTGTGCTGTTCCTGTAAGTTTGCTATTAAAATACATTAAACTGTACAAAAACAAAAAACAAAAAAAATCTGCTTAGTGAAGAACACAATCAACAGAGTGAAGAGATAACTTGCATGCAGAATGGGAGGAAGTTGTTTTCCAATGAAGTAATAACTGAAATGTACAAGAAAACAACAACAACAACAAAAAAAAACAAATAAAAAATGCAAATGACCCGATCAACACTGGGAAGATGTACTCAATAGATGTTTCTCGAAAGAGGCACAAATATCTACGTGTATATATGAAGTTTTAACATCTTTAGCTAGTAGAGAAATGTAAATCAAAACTAGAGATTCTACCTTAGCCCATCAGACTGCTATCACTCACAACAGAAAGAGCAATGAGGCTGGGCATGGTGGTTCACGCCTGTAATCCCAGCACTTGGGAGGCTGAGGCAGGAGGATCAGTGTGAGTTCGAGACCAGCCTGGGCTACAAAAGTGAGCTCAAGGACAGCCTGAACTACACAATGAGACCCTGTCTCAAAAAGATAAAAAAAAAAAAAAAAAAAAAGAAAGAAAGAAAGAAAGAACAATGAATTCTGGCAAGTGTATGATGGAAAAGGAACCCTCTTACTTTGTTGTTGGGAAGGTAAATTAGTATAACTACTATGAAAATCAGCATCAAAACTCTTCAACGAGCTAAAAATAGAATGTTTGATGCAGCTATACCTGCTCTTGGTATATACCTAGAAGAATTAAAGATGAAGCATTCTGTCCATTGTTGCATGCATACCCATTTATAGTGCCACAATTCACAGTAGCTAAGCTCTTAAAATAGCACTGATGGCTGCCAACAGATGAATGTATGAGAAAAATGTGGCATGTGTATTGATAAGGGGACATTATTCAGCCAGAAAGAAGTGTGAAATTATTTGCAGGAAAATGAAAGGAACATAAGACCATCATGCTTAGTGAAATAACCCAGATATAGAAAGTTAAACATGATATGTTTATGGTAAGCCTTTTATGATAAACTTAAAAAAAATTCAATGGATAAAACAGAGATGCCATAATATTAGAAGGTGGACTTCTAGGGATGGAGAAACATATTAGAGAAAATGAGAAGGAAAGGGAGAAACAGATGATAAAATTCTAGATGATCAGATGAGTAGATGAAAGTGCAAGATTGCCCAAAGGGAACTTATCTTTCTGTACTGCTAACATGGACCAATTAAAAATATATATATTGGAGGGTGGGAAGGCAGAAGAGAGAAGAATTGTAAAAATGTGTTATTGCTCGTGAAGAGCTCAAGGGTTCAGAAAATGAAAAGAAAACAAAAAAAAAACAAAACAAAACAAAACAAAAGAAAATTTCAAAGCTGTTTTATGTATTGGAAATGTTCTTGATTAAATAACAACAAATAAACCTTAAAAATAATAATAGTAATAATTGTCATTTTCTTAGAAAGCTTAAGGCAAATGGCCTTATATTTGTTCCACAAATCAGTAAATTCATAAAATTCATAAAACATTTTGTTTTTCTCATTAGATTCAGCTAGTACTTCAAGATGTTGACTCAATATGCTTAGACATTATGTACCAAGTGTCCTGCATCATGTTTTGGTACAGATTCTCCCTGAGGGATAAGTTCTGCTTCTTGAAATTTTCACAGTCTGGCACCAAGAAAAGTGCTCTTTTATTCCTTTGTCATTAGTACAAAATAGTAGTAATGACCTGAGAGTAGTCAATCGTGAACAATAGACAAGATTCAATTAATTTAACCCACAGAAGTCTTACCTTTGTGCTAAATGTAATAGAAAGATGTACTGAAGGCAAATCCCTGTGTCCCGTGCTATCAGAGACATAAAGAAGAGCAGACAATACCAAAGAGGAGCTAGAGCAAGCACACTGATACTCCAGTATAGGAAGTTACAAGGAGACAATGAGGGTCTTGGCTGTTATTGTCCTCCCAACAATGTATCTACTTAGTGCTATGCAAGGCATAACTGAAGTCAAAGGAAAACATAAAACCAGAGTGACGAAAAAGAAACCAGGCAATACAATGTCTCTATAAACAAGGGAAGAGGGAACATTAGTAATGAAGCGGTGTATGATATCATTTCCAACACCAAAACGACAAAGAGTGAAGGCAGGGAACATTCTTGGGTTCAGCTATTAGAAAATCACTCAAGATCTCTAAGAACAAAGAGTGGACCTAAACAGAATGGGCAAGGCAGAAACCACCTTGCAAAGGGTTATCTGGAAACAAGCCACTTTCATGTTTTCAAAGCTCAGAGAAAAAATGTATTCTATGTTTTAAAACAAAATCAAATTTAGAAGGAAGAAAAGATGGAATTTAGAGTCCCATGGTCAAGGGAAACACAAAATAGATTTATACGTGTCAGTGAGCCTGACAGCAAAAAAGGCAAAGGGTCAGTTTTATGGTAAAAATACCTCTGGAATATACTACTGCTTACAAAGCTAAACAGATTTCATCACTGAGGAATTTCTTAGAAGCTTTAGCATGTTATTATGAGCTCTACATATTCAAAAGAAGATAGTGTTATAGGCACCTGAATTAGAAATATTGTAGGCAGTCAGACAGGGCCAGGCCCTCAAAGAGGCCATATTGACAATAAGGTGACTTTGCAACTTTGGAAGAGACAGACACTCCTCTCTGTAGAGGCAGACCTCAAGACAAAAGAGTAAACAAATATAGCCACATGCTTCCCTAGGAATGGGCACCAGGGATTGATATTCCAAATAGGTATCATTCAGATTGAAAGAGCCTGAAAGAATCACTAATGCAACCCCTAACAGGAAGAGACCCTGTTCCCTATTCATGCTTGCTTGCTACCTGGTTCACTTCCCCATTTGCTATGGGATTTAATCAATTTTACCTGAGCAATGGTGCTTGTAATATCATTGGTTGACCATACCTTTGTCCCACCTCATGCCCATCTAAGAGTTTCTATATTCTCCACCACTCTAGAACCACTTCACCTTGTGATTTTACTCTATAAAAGTTCCTGGAAGTGACAGCTCCCGTGACATCCCACTTGGGTCCCCATTCTGTCGCTTCCTTTAACAGAAACTTTCTTTCCCCAATAAATATATTCTGCTCATAACCTTCTTGTTCCTAAAATTCATTCTTCAGTTTTAGAGAACACAAATTCATCCAAAATACCTTTCATGTCTGGCGTTTCATTATTTTCCCCTATATCATTTGGAGGTTATATATCAATTGCATTCCCCCTGTACTAATAGGACCACTGAAGCTTACTTTAAAAATGTTTCCTCTGGGGCTGGCCAGATAGCTCAGTGGACTAAAACACCTGCTTAGGCAAACAGCATCAGCTGCAGTTCATTCCCTGGCATACTGTGCGGGCTCCAGCTCAGGGGCGCACTGAGACAGTGACTGACACTAGGAGTGGTGGTACATGCCTGTAATCCCAGCGTTTAGGAGGCAGGAAACAGGAAGATCACTATCTGATCTATGTAATGAGACCCTGTAGACCCTGCAGATCTGGTACTGAATACATTTTTAAAAAGTTTCCTTTTCCCATTTCATGCCTCCTAACGTTACTATAAATTGATAAATGTTGGAAATTTGACTCAAACGATAGAGGAGAAACCTTTATCAGCCAGGGTAAGAGGGGGATGTAAAACAGGAGAGATCAGGAAAGCACAAGTGATGTAAGCCTAATTGGAAAATGCCTCAGAAATGTGAAAAAGGAAGCCCCTCCAGGAGAAAAAAGTGGAAGGGAAAAAAACTTCTCCTTCCTCGGCTGTGTGGGAAAGGAGCAGAGCCAGGAAGAGCTGCCAACTAGTGCACGCAGGGAACTCTGCACAAACTCAAGGCGGAGCACCTCGCTCTTTTCAGAAAAGAAAGCCCTGGCCCACACAGATATGCTTGTGTAAGTCTGTAGTTGTGCCTTCAAGCATGCTCACTCAGCGTCGTGCACAGGAGCAGAAAACCTTTACAAACACCCACATATTAATTCATTGATGGTAGCTAAAGAAATCATGGCTTCATATGAAAACACTAGGTAGACACACAACAAGAATACGCTGACTTTATTGAGTGAATAAGACAAGCTGTAGAATACATGTGTTGTTGACCCATGTGAAAATTGTGTGACTGTAGATATCAGTGACTGTACGTCGTGAGCTGGTAAGGAACAGGAAGTTTCCACTGTTGGCTTAGTGTCCTTCTGTGTGGATATTTTACAGCGAACTGGCAACCTCCCTCCTCTCCTATGCGTATCTTTGTCTCCCAGTTCCAAAGTATAAAGCGGAGCTGGTATGCCCCAGGTGCTCAAGTCCTCTCAGAGGTGAGTCCTTTGTGAAAGAGAGCTATCTTGTGTGTGTGCACGCGCGTGTGTGTGACTGTGTGTGTGTGCAGAATCTCACTGTGCAGCTCCAACTCATAGCGTTGCTCCCGTTTTCTGCTTCCCCAGCGCTGGGATTACCAGTGCGTGCCACCCTGCCCAGACTCCATTGCTGGCTCAGCCCGGCAAAGTGGGGGCCAGCACGGCAGCATGCGGTGCCAGGAATTGAACTTTGGCCTCTGTCATTGCCTAAGCAAGTGTTTAGTCCGCAGAGCTATGTTACCGGCCTGAGAACCATCTTAAAGTTGCTGTTAATTCAGTTTGGGACCTTGCAACGGTGGGGTGAGGGGAGCGGCGGTGTTTAAACTTCACAACACAAAAACATCATCCACTTCTAACTTTGATTCCAATTCAAATCAAACTTGAAAGGGTTACGTTGGAACAATTAAGAAATATTAAGTTCAGAGGAAAAAAATTCTTAGATAACAATAACAGCGTAGAATGGTTTCCTGTGGCATATATGTGTTTATAAATGAAACCAGATCATATGTGTTTAAAACCAGTTTTTTTTAAAAAATAGGAAATTATTTTCATCGAAATTTTCTTGAATTTCCATGTTACCAGCATTTCTTTGATAAACTCATAATTCTCTGTTTTCATATGCTATTCATTTTCAAAGAAAGAGTATGACATCACTTGAAATTTACTTTTTGGAAAAGTCAAAGACTTTCTCCTGCAACGAGCAGCGTAGCTGCTTCATATGACCACTAGGGGTCAGACTGCTACGTTAATACCAACCAAACACAGCTGGAAAAGCAGTTTTGGTTGAGGGGCTGCTAATCTATTTTTCCTGCATAAAGACAAAAGACAGGCTATTTAAATTAAACATTAAATAAGGAAGATAATGAGTAAGAATGAATTTGGCAAGAGAGACTCAGAAAGCTGAAACTATCATATATAATAAATATAATATAATAAAGAAGCTTCATCCTTAATAAAAATTTCAATTATTCACTTGCTCATTCTGGTTGGGAAGATATTATTCCAACCCACGTGGACTCAGATTGGAGGATTGATCAGTCAACTGGACAAATGCTAAGGGAGCAGAAACAACGGAAATCGTGAAACTGTCAGCAAAAAGAAGAAATCCTCATTTATAATGGATGGGCTGTAGGACTCACGAGGGATTGAGATGGATGGCAGAAACAATTTTCTAATGGATTTCAACCACGGTAATAATAAATCTGAATCATCTCACAGCATTGAGCGTGTGCAGGGGTGGGCAGGAGGCAGCCCTGGAACTGGGCCTCTGCCACAAATTGTCCTGGTGCCTTTCAACAAGCTCCTTTGTTTCTCTTGGTCTCAACACATTATCGGGATGAAAAAATTGAATAATCAGTCTTTGTCTTAGCTACTTGGTTGTTTCTGGGAGAAGATACTGGGCACCCACCAATTAAAGGGGAAGTGGTGACTTTCATCACATACTTTGCAGCAGTTTCCACCCGCAGTAGACTGCATCCATGCTGGCATGATGGGATAAACAGTTTAGGACATGCTGATGGGAAGCAGAGACGCACCATTGGAGGAGGAAGGATGTGTGGACCCTCTCGGGACATGGCCACAGCACCCACCTCTTCCCTCAGGCTTCAACTCTCAACATCTCCCCCCGGTGGAAGACAATCAGTGGACCAATCAGGGGATGAGTGTCACGCACTCAGGATCCAGTCCCCTCCCCAAAGTGCCACCTACGCACGCATGAGGCTTTGGAGGGTGGGGGGATCTAGGTATAGACCGCGATAATTTTCAAGACTTAAAATGATATCAGAATATTCAACAATATAAGCTGGGTGGGGTGGTACACACCTGTAATCCCAGCACTTGTGAGGTTGAGGCAGGAGGATCAGTGCAAGCTCGAGACCAGCCTGGGCTACAAAAGTGAGCTCAAGGCCAACCTGAACTGCATAGTGAGACCCTATCTCAAAAAAACAAAAACAAAAACAAAAAAAAAAAACAATATTATTACATGGAATAATAAAAAAATAAGAGCAAAACTGACAAAAATTTAAAGCTAACAATGTCAAAGGTGCTAACTGTCAAGACACATTATTATATTCTTTCTTCATGAAAAGATGAAATAAAGTGAGATCATAGAGTCTATCCGCAGTCAGACAAGTAATAACCCAAACTTGAATTTCAATTTATTTATCTATTGATGACCATGTTCCAAAGTAAGCACGGTGGATTCACAACTAGTGCCCAACTTGGAACTTTGTGCTGAATTGAACCAGTGTGGTGCTGGATGTGGGAGGCTGAGGATTGTTGCCACAAAATATAAAGGTGATTGGGAGAAGAAGACGAGGTGCTGTGGGGGCTGCTTGCTCTCCTGGGGCTACTGGCTATCTCATAGAGGGGTTGTGATGCTGAATTTCCTGATGTGAATTCAGCTATTCTCATTGTCAGAGGAACTCAAGATTTTACCACTGAGAATAGCTGCAATTTCACTTTCAGGGAATGCTGGTCTGTACTTTGAGTATCGCTTTCTGACTCTGGAGGGAAGATGGTACATTGTTCAACCACCTGAAGAAACCTGTAGCTTTGGCTTTCTTAGTATGAACTTGGGTATTGCCATCAGAGAAGTTTGGAACTTCACAGACACTGAGGATGGCTATGTTACTTTGGGGCGATCGGTAGTCATTAATTTGAGTGTCACTTTCTGGATCCAGTGCAGATCCCTTAACCTGTTAGCATGGATCTTCCATTCTGCAAGTGCAGACATTTTAGCTTTCGCTGCTGACCTTTAGGCCTTCCCAGTGTAGATCCATGAAACAGACTTGTATGGGACATTGTTGTGGGTGCTAGGCCTCCATCTGGACTCTTGTGAGGCATCACTGTGGGCTCTAGGTCTTCACCTCAACTCATGCAGGACACTTCAATGGGATCCAGGCCCCCTGCTCAATTCTTTGGGTCTTTAGTGTGTGGACAGATTTCTTAAACTCTTTTCAACTTGATTCTTAGGGTGAATATTATAAAATAATCCTATAAATTATGTGTCCTGTATTACACTGTTTCCCTCACAAATGCTGACTATAATAGTAAACATAGTAAATAATGTATACTGGTCATTCCCTGGAATGATTTTTTAAAATGAAAGTGTTGGGCCGGTGAGATAGCTCAGCAGTCTAAAGTGCCTGCTTAGGTAAGCTTAGGCAACTACAGGGGCCACAGTTCATTTCCTGGCACCACATGTTGTACCAGCCCCACCCCAAGGGCAGACTGAGCAGACCATAACATAAATAAATAAATAAATAAATAAATAAATAAATAAATAAATAATGTTACCTGTTTTGAGTATGGCAGAATTGGATAGATATGGGTAGAATGAATGTAAGGACATAGCTGTATTTTCTTTCTTTACATGTGTGTGTGTGTGTGTGTGTGTGTGTATGCATTTTTTTTGGAAGTTATGAGCAGAATAGATTTATTAAGAGAAAGAAAGCTTCTGTCTGGGAAGAGGGACAGAAGGGACCTGAGCAGGTTGCCTCTGTGTATGTATTTCTTAAAAGTTTATGCACCTCAGAGATAGAACAAAAGCAAAAATTAAACTGAAAGTTCAAAAGTCAGTATAGCTGGAAAGTGGGTAAGAAGTAACAGCACCATCTGCTGTTAATGTAAGAGGTCCAGAAAACAGGGATACTGTGTCTTAAATGGGTTGCATCCAATTTCCCAATCAAGCTGGCCACATCAGAATGGCTATGGCCCAGAGGTCCACCTGGCAGTTGTATCACACGGATCCCCATCCTCACTGAGATGCTGAGGTCCGGCCCTCTACGCAGAAAGATATTAGCTCTAGACAAGGAAAATCTCCCTCAGTCTTCACAAACACATATACACATGAGGACCACAAGCAGATCAAACAGCTGAACTTCAACTCACAAACTTCTCCACATACAGCTTTAACGCAATTTTTATTAAAACTTCTGCATACAAGCAAGAATAGTTTAAAAGTTAACATGGAAACATGAAAAAGTTACAATAAGCAAAATAATTTGAAAAAGTATAAGATGGGAAGAATTGACATTATTCCTTTCAACTTACTAAGTTTGATTATGTGGTATTGGTAATAGATTAGACAGTTCTCAACAGAACACTTAAAAGTTTAAATGTTAGGCCAGAATGCAATATAAACCACACAAAGAATGTCCAAATAATTTTTCACAAAGATTCAAGGTAATTTGCTAAGGAAAGCATAACCATTTCAACAACAGGGCTGGGGTAATTCTACACTGAGAGGCCAATCAGGTGAGCCTTGAAATATTTTTTTACAAATCAAACCCACATTAACTAAAAAAGTATTAAAGACCTAAATGGATATATAAAGTTACATAGCTTTTAAGAAAAAGAAAAGAGAGAAACTCTTCAGAATCAGAACTAGGCAAAGAGCTCTTAGATACACACCAAAAGTACAATCCACAAAAGAAAAAGTTCATAATTTGAACTCCAGTAAAATTTAAAACTTTTACTATTTAAGAACCTATTCAAGAAATGTGAAGACAAGTTGCAAACTAAGAAAAAATATTTGTAGACTCTATTTTTAATAAAAGACTAATGTCTAGAATAACGCTCAAAACTTAATAAAAAATTAATTAAAAGAGTCAGTGAGATAGCTCAGCACACTAAGAACTTGCTTAGGTAAGTGTAGGGACAAGGGTTTGATCAGCAGCACCATATGCTGTGCCAGCCCCACCCACAGACATGCTGGGCCAGCCACCAACGCCGGGCGTGGTGGTGCACACTTGTGATCTCACTGGTGGGGAGGCTGAAAACAGAAGATCACTATGAGTCTGAGCTGTGCAGTGAGACCCTATATAAAATACATAAATTTAAAAAATCAATTAGAAAATTGGCAAATGAAGTGAACAGGCATATCATGGAAGAGAATATACAGATGGCAGGTACGCATATTAAAAGACAGTTAGCCCTGCTGTTGAAATGTAAAATAAAAACAAGGGAGATGTCATTGAACGTCCGTCAGAATGATTAAAATGAAAAGTTGTGATGACCCAAATGCGGCAAGGATGTAGATACACAGGGTTATTCACAAACCACTGTATGAATGTTACTGTAAAACCTTACAGTCACTCAAAATCAGTTTTATAAATTCTTAAATTGCTAAAGATGCAATTGCCATAATATCAGAAATTGCACACCTCAGCTTCCATGAAAGAAAAGACACTCATTCATATGAAAACTTACTCATGAACAGTTTCAGCTACTTTATTTTTTGTAGCCTAAAGCTTAGGTACAAAATCTGTTATGTTTATACCAAACAATACTGTTAAGCAGTTAAAAAAATGAGTAGACTCTCAACATGCAACAATTTCAGGGAATTGACCCATTACCAAAAGAGCCCCAAAGACTACACACCATATGATGTTGTTTAT
Source organism: Myocastor coypus (assembly GCA_004027025.1). NCBI lineage: Eukaryota > Metazoa > Chordata > Mammalia > Rodentia > Myocastoridae > Myocastor > Myocastor coypus. Next base: position 26,413 of record PVJA010026657.1, read on the forward strand.
ATAATGCGCCTGAAATGAAAAAAAATGATGGGACTTAAGAACAGACTAGTGATTGGCCAAAGCTGAGAAGATAGAGAAATTAGGGAAGGGAGAAATTTGGGCTGCAAAAGAGCAGCATTGGGAACTTTGCAGTGATGAAAACTTCTGCATGTCTTGATTGTCCATGCCTTGATTGTGCTATTGTAGTACTATGCTGCAAGACATTATCATTGGAAGAAAATGAGAAAGGATGCGTGGAATTGCTATGCATTATTCCTCACTTTTCAATGTTAATCTACATCTTAGGATATTTGGCTTTGTATCCATGTGTTTGTGTCTATAAACACTATATTCACAATCACATGCATAGACAACGTGTCAATAACACAACACATTCTGTGGGGTATATCAGTAGGCATTTTCACAGCTTTGTGAGCATTATAGAATGCAATTATACAATAGAGATAGTGGGGGCCAATCATTCAATATGCACTTGTTACAATCAAGACAGAAAATAAATATGAGATGTTGAGGTTGCTGCTGGAGTAACGTGGCATGCTATTTCTATGAAGAAAAGAGAAATACAATCTAAGATACTATTTAAAAATACAGTGATGTAAATATATAAAATCATGATGTAGCCATTTATTAATGTTTATGTGCTATGCATTATGGTGTTATGCACTGTGCAAAATTATACTATTATAGTTTTTGTGACTAGTAGTGAAGCAGGTTTATTGACATCAATTTCATCTCAAGTGTATCAATAGTGTGTTGTAATGGGACAGTACAATGGCTGTGAGTTCATTAAATAATAAGAAATTTTCAACTCTGTTGTAAGCAAGGGATCAGCATCTTATCTGTCATCTATTGTAACCAAAACACATTAATATGCTGTGTACCTCTCTCTCTCCCACGATACTTATTTTTTGCATATTTATAACATCACTTCAATTTCCATTACAAAAATGAGGGATATGGCAGCTATGCATATTTTCCTTGCTGGTTATATATGTGTATGCAGCAATTTATATGTATTCTTGTCATTTATTAAGTTGTTTTCAGTAAACTCCAATTTGATCCTTCTCTCTGCTTCATGCTTCTGGGGCTAGAACTCCATAAACCACATTTCCATGGCTACAGCTTCTCTCTCCAGCTTCAACAGCAGCAAGCAACAAAGAAAACCAATAAGACTGAAGGAGAGTAAAGCACCTTCCACCTCCTTGCTTGCTATATCCCTCTGGTCATCATGCAGTAACATGTCTTCTTCACCTAAGAATAGGAAACACAGTCAGTAGCAGTACATGATTTTGATTCACTTTTACCTAGTTCTTGGAGAACTAGCTTCATTGAACAGGAGTTAGGAAACTGCCTATAAAAGACCAGAGAATAAATAATTAAAATTTGTAAGTTAATAATTCTTCTAGTAACTATTAAATTCTGACTCTATAGCACCATAGACAATATTTAAGTTAATGAGTGGCAAGTTTATTTTTACTTATGGTTACTGACATGTCAGTGTCATATAATTGCCATGGCACTTGAACATTATTATTGTTGTATCTCCCAGAAAGGAATTTTGTAGTTCAACCCTGTCGCTGTAAAAGTGATCTTCTGGAAACAACCACACCAGCAGCTGGCGACAGAAGATCTACATTCAGACTCAGGAGGAGCATGGCCGACAATGAAGATGGGAACATATGTTCTCTGGTCTTGGGAGAAAATACATTTCTGGTATTCTAAACCACCTAGGTTTTAGGGTTTTGTTACAGTAGCCATAGGAAACACACAACTTTCTTTAGACATTTTTCAACCACCAAAAAATGTAAAAGCAATTTTAACTCACAAGCCATGCCCAAAACAAGCCAGGCTTGGCTTATGCCTCATATTATACAAAGACTTATCTGTCATCAAAACCCTCTTCTCTCAACCTAATTCCCACTAAGATACGAGCCAACCACATACTGGCTGCCATAAAGTCAGATTTTTATCTCCATACTACTAACTTTTAATAATTCCAGCTCCTTCCCCCTTCCATTAATGGCTTAATGCCGTTATATTTTCCTGTTCTTATTCTTTTTCAGCTACCTAGTTGACAACAATGTACATAGTTATCAAGGATTTTTAAATAACGTTCTCTCAGTAGGGATAATTGCATGATTTCTTTCTCTTGACTGGTCTCTAACTGGCATAATTTCCTTTCTAAAATATTCTTCAAGATTTTGTATGAAATATGGTGACCTCTGGATGTCTTCTTAATTACTACATTTAATTTTCAGTAATTAAAACAGTTCTTTACAAAGTTGAAACTTTTAATATAAAAATTGTGTACTTCAACACAAAATTTTACTAACAATCATTTTTATTGTAATAAATTCATTCCCCTTGAGAATTTTTAAGTATTTTAGCACTCAAGAATGGTGGTTGTACATTATTGTGAAGGAGAAATTAAGACCACTAGCATCCTACGAAATTCAATATACATCTATATTTGGCTGATTGGGTAATTTTATCTTACTTATTTTGCTCAAGAGAACCAAACACATGTACTCACAAAAACACTTGTACAAAATTTTCACAGCAACTTTCTAATAGCATAAATCTGAAAATAGCTCGAATTCCTATCAACAAGATAATAGACTACAGAAATTTGGAATAGAGGGCCTCTACCTCAACCTGATAAAAGCCATCTACAACAATCCAACAGGTAGCGTAATTCTAAATGGGGAAAAACTGAAGTCTTTTACTCTTAAATCTGGAACAAGACAAGGATGCCCCCTATCGCCACTTCTATTCAATATAGTTCTGGAGTCACTAGCTACAGCCATTACACAAGAAAGAGAAATAAAAGGAATAAGAATAGGTAAAGAAAAAGTAAAACTTTCACTATTTGCAGATGACATGATAATCTACTTAGAAGACCCAAAGAACTCCACCAAAAAGCTACTGGAATTAATACACAAATTCAGTAACATAGCAGGTTACAAAG
>PVJA010026658.1:0-29422 GCA_004027025.1 Myocastor coypus
AATGTTTTTCTCTGGGTGACTCTCCTTAGATGCACTGCAGTTCATTCATCCCTTTCCTCTGAGGTCCCATAATCTCCTTGACCAGGAAATTTGGGACACCTCTGAGTTATAGGATATTACAGCACAGGTTCTCTTATATCCTGGGTCTTTATTGACCTTGAAGGGCTAGGGCCAAAATATTGGCTATCCTTATAGCCCTCTCAAATTTCAGCGTGAGCTCTCACATTGTCCTGAAGCTAAAGTCTTTGTCTCATTAATTGCAATTCAGAGATGGATTCCTGATACCTACTTCATTCTTTTCTCATTCTGGAGCAACATATGCTTCTTTCTGTGAAGTCTGGCTTCCCTTTGCAGCCCCATGGCCTTCAGCACACATCAGAGTGACCACAGACTCTTCAAGCTGACCACATCCTGTGCAGGCTGTGGGATTCATGGAGTTCTCTTGAGCCCGGGCTCAGCATGTTTGGGAGACATATATACATGAACTGAAACATTGCTTTCTGTCAAGGAGGACTTGGCTCTTTTCTAGCCAGCCCAGCTAGGGCTTTCCTTGTCCTGTCACCCTGAGCTGTCTCTCATCACTCTCCCTTGCCTACACCTAATCCTGTGTAATTCAAAGGCATGTTTCCTCATTATCATGTGTGCTTCCAGATGTTGAAAACTGCATATTCATTCCTGAAGGATTTTGTGCTGATGTTCCTGCTCTTCCCCTCTCGTATCAATATGAATGTTCTGGGTCCCTCATCCTAGGCTGATTTCCTCTTTGCTTGTATTCATTTGCCATTTGCAACTTGGAGAGTCTGGATCTTATCAGTTTCCTGAGACCAGTGTCCCCAGGCCCTCACTCCCATGATTCTCTACAGTTTCTTCTGTCTTCCTCTGTGGGGTCACCTTGGCCTTATAACCCCCTCTGCTCTGATAATGTCTCATCACTCACCCCCAACCTCAGTTTAATGAGCAGTTCAGTCCGTGTGTAGCTTATTTTCCTTTCAAAATCGTTTTGCTTGATCTTTGAGTTTTCTGGCCTTTCTCCTAAAGCAATCCTTTCCTTCCTGGAGTTTAATCAGTGTGCATTTTATATTTATTTTTTTTCCTTTCCCAATAGCTTATGCTCTGAATGAAAGAGTAGAAGTTGTTTCTTAAGCTGATCCAATTTTCCCTTGAATCACTGAGTAAGCCCTATTTGTGGAGACAGTGTGTTCCTGCTCAAGTCCTTTTAATTCTCTCCTAAGACTCTGGATTTAACTAAATTCCACAGGCCTTTTCCCATTATTTTCATTCTAAGAAGATGACTTATTTTTGCTCTGATAAAATACTCTATCTTCTTGTGGTAGCCACGTAATTCTCTATTTTTGCTCATCATTGGAAGCTGCCTCTGCTTGTGGTTGAATCTACAGTTCAGGGCTCTAAAACCCATGCTTGTGATGGTAGCTTCATCTAGGTGACCTCTGGGGCAGGCAGGGCTGACTCAATTTTCTCAGAATGTCACCCCTTCTCAATTTGTGTCTAGGTCCTAATAGTATAAAGCAAACTAGTGCCTTCTTAGTGCGCAGAGCTAAGCATGTAAAAATCAGACACATTAATGTTCTGTGGCTTGTGGAGAACTGAGCTGATTTTTGCAGGTGATAGTCCTTGGCAGTAATCCTGGGTAAGATGTATTTAAAGGAAAGCAAGTAAGTTGCAAAAATAATTCCATATACCAACATTTAAAAACTCTATAGGTTGAAGCTTTGCCTATTTGTGGTGAGCCTTTCCTGTAATGAAGAGGCTTCCTTCTCAGGGGCATAATACCTGCTCTCCTGAGTCTGTTCTATTTATGCCATGTTCAACTGCTGTCTCCAAATTTGCCAAACCCCTGAATGCGTCATCAAGTTGCTGCAGCCTTACATGGTGCTTTGTACTTTGCTCAAAAGCTGTTTTGCTTACAATATGGTTATGAACTGATAAACCCTTATAAGTATTTTTTTTCCCTTTGGTATTGGGAATTGAAGTCAGGACCTTGTGCTTGCCAGGAAGGTGCTTGTACCACTGAGCCATATCCCTGGCCCCAAACCTTATAAGTTGAAGATGTTTTAAGTCAAAAGTGAATTTCATACACTTAACCCTCTGAGTGTTAAGCGCAACCTAGCTTACTTTTAAATGCTCAGAATATTTATATTGGCATATAGGTGGGTGAAATCATATAATACAGAGCTTACTTAAAATATAGGGCTGCATATTTCTTGTAATTTATTGAACAATGTGCTGAAAGTGAAAAAGAGGATGGTTGTATAGATTTACTTTTCCAAGAAGTCAAAAGTCAGAAAGTTGTGAGTTCAGCCACTGCAATTTGGAGGCTATATGTATTTGCTCATAAGTTTTCCTCTATTTGTTGGGTGCTGGCTGTCAATTACAGTCCTCCTCTGCTTTGCTTAGATCAGTTGAGATTAGACACAAAGAACCAAACCAGCACTGTACTACAGTATTAGCTTTAGGTTTAGTGAGGCTAGCCCCTTCAAGTTCCTTGTGGATATGCCATTTCTTGCTTGGCATGGTATAATCACACTGCAATTGACCAATGAGAAGGAGAAAAGCAGTCTCTAGTGTCTGGAAAGCTGGGCTGGTTTTAACAATTATGTCTTGGTGCTCCTGCTGAATATGAACAAGACTGCAGAATACCTACATCAAGCAAACCACGCTGTGGCTGTGATAGATAGAGATGAAAAATGACCACCCTAACCATGTCTGACTTTGAAAAACACATGGATATAGTCCCAACCAGAAAATATCAGATATCCCCTTTTCTGGCTGTATGAGTGGTTACTCTTCCTTTCCAAGTATAGCTGTAACCCTGGTGTAGTCCTCCCACATTTTAGGGAATATTTTATCAAGATAACTGAAGATATAACTACTCCACTATTACTTCATTTAGTATTTAATTCAGAAAACTATCTTGCTACCTTAAGCTCTCCCCTAAATTACCTGGCATAAGCCAAAATACTGTAAGCACAAAAAGTCCTTTGTAATTCCTTCTCATTGCAATGTACTGAACTTTCCCATGGTGTGTACTCTTCCTCCCCCTTTTTTTTCATTGAAGCAAATAATAAACTCAATCTGAACTGGTGATATGTTCCTGATGGTCTTTTGTGGCAAAGCATTTGCATTAGAGATAGTTTATAGGAAGAACAAAGGTACTTCATTCTTTACCTTAAAAAAGAAAACAGTTCTCTCCAGCGTGGGAGAGTGTGGATACACTCTATAATGTGGACAGATAGCAAGAGACTGATAGTAGGTGGGTTATGAGGATCAGAGGAAAGGAATAGGTGCTGGGAAAAGAGAATGCCTGAGATAGAAGAGGTAAGCACTGTGCTGTGACTCTTCTGTCCCAAGTAACCCATCCTTTCTGGGCTGGAAAGGCAGAATAGGCCTAGGTTCAACGGATACCCAATCTTGGTAGTTGGAGGATCTAAGAGTGAGCAACCACTGCTGCCCTGCTGCCCCAGCCTGCTCTAAGACTGGCAATTCCACACCTGTTGTTCTAGTTGACAGTGCTGAGAAGGGGAGGAATAGTGAGTGTAGACCCTAGAGAATTCCTACAGCTACACATTGGGCTTTAAGTCAGTGGTAGGGTCTTTAGAGTTTGTCTTTCCAAATTTTATTCTATAAATTAATACTCCTACATGTTAAACACATTGTGCTTTTGTCTCTGCACAGATATTTTCCGCACCCAAATGTCCCAATTTGGGATTTTACTGTACACTTTACTTTATAGTTCTGTTTTTTTTTTTTCCCCTTGAATATGCTATAAACATTTACCTTAATCATCAAATTATAAAGAGTTGTTTGCAATTTTTATTAAAGGCTAAACAACACAGATGCATTTTTGAAGATTTAAAGTAGTTATTTGCCCTTTGTATTCCTTCATTGTTTACTACTGTTACTCAAGAGATGCAAATTAGAACAACACTGAGATCCCATCTCACACAGAAAGAATGACTGTCATCAAAAAATCAATCAAAGGCCCAGATAGCTGCAATCCCAGCACTTGGAAGGCTGAAAACAGGAGGCTCACTCAGAGTCTGATCTTTTTGGTGAGACCCTGTAGACCTGCGATTCTCAACCTGTGGGTTGCGACCCCAGCAGGGGTCGAACGAATACGTAATGCATATCAGGTATTTACATTCTGAATCGTAACTGTAGCAAAATTACAATTTTGAAGTAGCCACCAAAATTATTTTTTGGTTTGGGGTCACCGCAACATGAGGAACTGTATTGCGGGGTCATGGCATTAGAAAGGTTGAGAGCCACTGCTGTAGACCCTATACTAAATACAATAAATAAATAAAATGAACCAATAACAAATGCTTGTGTGGCTGTGGGGAAAAAGAACCCCTTTGCCACTGTTGGTGAGAATGTAGACTGGTGCAACCACTGTGGAAATCAGTGTGGACATTCCCTTAAATACTGGAACAAGAAGTCTCATTCCAACTTGCTGTTTTTTTGAGCTATCATTTAAGAAGCCAACCAATAAATACTGGAGAGGCTGTGGGGGAAAAGGAACTCCTCTCCACTGTTGGTCGGAGTGTAGGATGAGGATGGTACAACCACTATGAAAATCAAATAGTTAGGATTGGAGGTCCCATTCATGCCAGCTATTCCCTTCCTAAGTATTTTTCCCAAAGAACAGAAATCGTCATATCACAGTAATATATGTGCACCCATGTTTATAGCAGCACAGTTTGTTATAGCTAAATCTTGAAAATAGCTCAAATGCCCATCAACTGAGGAATGGATAAAAAAGATGTGCAATTTTTACACAGTGGAGTATTACTCAGCCATACAAATATAAATTCAAGGCTTTTGTAGATAAATGGATGCAATTAGAGACTACATGTGTAAGTTAAATAAATTAGACCCACAAGTACAAACATTGTATTGTCTTTCGTTAGTAGAAGGATTTCAAAGAGTAAATATAATCTAAAAGGCACAATAGATGCTGTCAAAGGGAAAGAATTTGTTCAATGGGAAGGGAAAATAGGGGTGAAGAAAAGGACAAAAGAAGGGGGGCTGGGGAGCTAGCTCAGTACAATAAGCACTTGCCTAGCTTATTCAATCCCCAGTACTGGAAAAAAAAAGCAGGGAAAATTATATATATATAATATATATATATATATATATATATATATGTATATGTATATGCAAGATAATATAGATAATTGTACTGATGTTTTCTGCTGGTCTTTTGAAAGGAGCACTTAGTGCTTAAATTTGTTTTCTTGTTATTCTTATTATTTTCTCATTATAATTTCTTATAACATTTTTTGCTGTTTTTTTTTAAACTAATTTTGCATATTTGTATCTGGTAACCTAAGCAACTAATCTGAAGATAATGTCATGCAATACAGCAATCACTGTTGAGTTTCTATTACTTTGTTCAGTGAAATTTTATATCATTTCTAATGCTTTTTTATTATTACTTTGGTTTTTTTTTGCATTCAATACAGGGTCTATTAAGTCTACAGGGTCTTAATACACAGATCAGACTCTGAATGATTTTCCTGTTTTCAGCCTCCCAAGTGCTGGGATTACAGGTGTGCACCACCACACCGAGTCTCAATCTCTGTCTCAGCATGCCCTGGGAGCAGGGCTGGCACAGCATGGAAACCATGGATGAAACCCCACTGTCTGCCTAAGTAGGTGCTTTAATCTACTGAGCTTTCTGGTCAGCCCATTATTTTGTATTCTGTAAAAACACACACACACAAACAAACAAACAAGCTATTCTCCTTCAGGGTATCTTTCCAGAAGAATTAAAAACATCATGCCACAGTAATATATGTGTATCAATGCTTATAGCAGCAAAATTTATCATAGTTAAATCTTGGAAACAACCTAGATGTCTATCACCTCAGGAATGAATAAAAACAATGTGGTTTTAAAAAATATAATAGAGTACTACTCAGCCATGAAGAAGGATAAAATGGAGACTTTAAAAATAGGCATTGCATTAATTTATGGATTCTTTTGGGAAATGTTTATTTTAAGGACATTAATTCTGCCTATCTACAGTCAGGGAATACCTTTCTATTTTCTTATGTTCTCTTCAATTTCTTTCCTTAAAGTTCTAAAGTTTTTATTATAGAAGTCTCTTGACCTACTTGGCTAGGTTGGATCTTACATAATAATTTTTGAAGACATCATGAATGGAATTATTTTCCTGATTTGATTTTCAGTAGCTTTAAAATGGTGTAGAGGGCTGCTATTGATTTTTGTATATTGCTTATGTATCTTGGCATTTTGTTAAATTTATTTATCACTTCTAAGAGTTTTCTGGTGGAGTTTTTGGCTGTATTATGTAGGACCATATCATCTTTAAAAGTGACAACATAGTTTCTTCTTTTCTCATTTATAGCCTTCTTATTCTTTTCTCTTGCTTGATTACTCTGGCCAAAGATGAATTATATTGAACAGCAGTATTGAGTCGATACTCTTTTTATTTTATTTTAGAGTGAATTCTTGTAGTTTTACCTTACTTCGTCACTGGTGGGTTTTGAAGTAAGTTTCTCATACACCTATTTTCATCAGGTTTTTTTTTTTATCATGAAATGATGGTGAATTTTATCACAGATTTTCTCTGCATCTGTTGAGATGATAACGTGATATTAAATTCTTGACTGTACTTATGTAGTGTATTACATTTACCAATTTATGTCTGTTGAACTACCCTTATACCTCTGAGAAGAAGCCAACTTGGACATTGATATAATTTGAGTTTCCAAGGAAATATATATAATATAGGACACATAAATTTAGGATTATCTTACATATTCACTCAAAAAGTCAAATGTAGAAGTGTGCAAGAGATATGCCCATGCACCAGAGCTCTGAAAAATCCAGTTGAGGGCTTGGACTCCACAGCAATGTCCTCCGTGAGTCCAGCTGAAGACCTAGAGCCCATGACAATGTCTCATGCAAGTCTATATACCAAGGATCAGCATTGGTAAGGCTGAAATGTCAGTGGTGGAAGCTAGAAAGTCTAAACATCAGGGTGAAGGCTATGTGCTAGAAGGCAGAGAGATTTGCACTGAAACCAGGAAGTGACACTCAAGACAAAGGTGAACACCAGAGCTCCCAGAAAACAGCACCCATTCTCTATGACAGCGAGGACCTGAGCTCTTCTTCCAGTGTTCCTCCAGGAAAACCAGCTACTGCAAGCTTCTCTAGGAAAATTGATAGCATGTAGTCTTCTCTTACACTTCTCCTTTTATGCCATGGACAACAATCTCCAGGTGTGTCTTCCATGCCCAGAATCATGCTAACTTAGTTCAGTTAGTCATTCCTACTTAAACTGACCATTAATTAATATACCACTGACATAGTATGTGAGCTTTTTAAAGACTTGTTAAATTCTCTCTGCAAGTACCTTATTGAGAATTTTTATATCTGTGTCCATCAAATACAGTGGTCTTTCATGTTTCTTTTTTCATTGAGTCCTTATCTGGTTTTTGTGTCAGGTTAATGTTGACCTCATAGAAGGAGTCTGGTAGCATTTGTTCCTTTTCACTTCCATGAAAAGTTGGAGGAATATTAGGGTTATTTTTTTAAAATTAAAATTAAAATTTAATTTTATTTTGAAGAGTAAAAAAAACTGATAATGTATAGTGTGCCTAAAGAGTCACCTAGAGAGAAAACATTCTCTGAAGTGTTCACAGAGAGCAAATTGGTCAAGCAATGGCCCTGACTAATTTAGATGGCTGGCACTGACAAAAGGTCTATAAAATGCTGTACATGGTTTCAGGGTGAATCCTGAGGGGATTTGACTGAACTTGTCAGATATGAAAGTTACATATTTTGTTATATAGGTCTTGCTTTATCTTGGTCTTAACCATCCAGCAGAAAAATCTCACCACGAGGTATAAAAGGAAAGCCATATTAATATGCTGTAAAAGGCTCAAGTCAATAGCTTCTGACATTGCCAGTTCTGCTGATAACCCATTACTATTATGGACTATTAGACTATCTATATACATAGCTACTTCAGTGAGAAGGAAGGTTTGGGCCAATAGTATTTAGACAAGATATCATGTTTGAATCTTGTACTCTGAACAACTACTAGGAAGACAACAATGTATTAATTTTTGCAACTGTCCTACTAACCTGTTTTGAAACTGTAAAATTGTTATTTCTTTCTCATTGAAATTAATAAAATAAAAAAATGGAGAGTAAAAACAAAAGCAAAAACAAAAATCAGAAACAAAGGCAGAAATAGGGTAGCATACAAGAATACATAGGTTACAGATTTTGAAAAAAAGATTAGCTGATTGATAATGGTTGATATATTATCTATATCTTATCATCAAATCTGTTGTTGAGATTAACAGATACAGTTATGTAAGACTGGACATATGATTGAATATTACCACTTGCTTTCAAGAAACATTAAATTTTTGTTGTCTCTCTTTTTCTCCTCTTACCTTTTAAAAATTATTTTAAAGACAGTACAATAATAAATGATATGACATTAGAAATGATACATAGAAGACCAAGCTTATGGACATTCAAGCATGGCTTCTGTGTTACATGTTGCTGTCCTTGATGTAATTGCTTAGATCATATATCAGCATACAGAGTTAGTCAAGGTGAAAATTTCACACATTAACTGCTGTTTTCAAAAAACTGATGGAAATTCTTAGTGTAATCACCTCAGCTATCCTGTATATATACTTAAATGTTTTTTTCCCCTTACATTTTTTCCTGTCCCTGACTTGAAATTATACTATAAAGCAGTGATAAAATCAGCATGGTACTGTCAAAAATACACAAACAAACAAACAAACAAACAAACACAGACCTGAGGATCAATGGAATAGATTAGAAGGCACAGATACAACTACAAACACATTCAGCTATCTTTTGTCTAACAAAGGGGCCAAACATGTTTACTGGAAGAAAGATAGCCTCTTTAAAAATGGTGCTGGAAAAACTGGCTCTCCATATGCCAAAAACTAAAACTAGACCCAGGTTTATTGCCATGCAGTAAACTAAAGTCAAAAAGGATTAAAGATCTAAACATTAAAACAGGATAATATCTAAATATCCTGGAAGAGAAAGTAGGTGAAAATCTTGAAGATATAGTGGTATACAAATAGTTAATGAACAAAAATCAAACTGCACAGGAAATACTTCAAAGAATCAACTGGGACCTCTTCTTATTGAGAAGTTTATGCACATTAAAAAAAATTACCCACAGAACAAAAAGAACCCACAAATTTGGAAAAAATCTTGACTAATAATCATTCAGACAAAGGTCATCTATCTGGAATATATAAAAAACCAAAAAATTAGGGCTTCAAAACTTAAAGACTTAGTCTAAAAATGAGCAATTAAGATGAATATACACTTCTCAGAGGAAGAAATGCAAGAGGCAAAGAAACACTTGAAAAAATGGTCCATATCACTGGCCATTTTAGAAATGCAAATTAAAACAACACTGAGATACCATCTCATCTCAGGAAGAATAGCTATCATGAAGGAATCAGCTAATAACAAATTCTGGAGAGGCTGTGGGAAAAAAGGAACCCTTCTCTACTGCTGCAGGGAATCAAACTGGTACAACCACTGTGGAAATCAGTGTGCAGACTCCTCAAAAGCTAGGATTGGAAATCCCACTCAATCCAGCTATTCCCCTTCTGAGGATTTTCCCAAAAGAACTGAAAACATCATACCATAGTGATATATGTGCACCTATGTTTACAGTAGCACACTTTGTCATAGCCAAATCTTTGAAACAACTAAAATGCCCATCACCTGAGAAATGGATGAAAACGATATGGTATTTTTATACAATGGAATATTACTTAGCTACAAAGAAAGACAAACTTGAAGCCTTTATAGATAATTGGTTGCAACTAGAGTCTATATTCATAAGTGAAATAAATCAGACTCACACGTGTAAATATCATATTGTCTCCCTAGTGCAAGAACCTAAAAGAGGAAATAAAACCTGAAAGGTATAACAGATATAGTAAAATGAAAAGAAAGGGTTAATTTTTATTTGAAGGTTTAGTAAACTTCAGTATTAATCTATGAGGTCCTGGACTTCAACTAAGAAAAGTTGATAGAATTTTTTGTTTGTTTGTTCATTTTTTTGTATTTAGCATAGGGCCTACAGGGTCTCACTACACAGATCAGACTCCAGTGATCCTCCTGTTTGTCAGCCTCTCAGGCCCTGGGACTACAGGTGCATGCCACTACGCCCAGTCTCAGTCACCATCTCAGTGTGCTCCACAGCTGGGATCAGCATGGCATGCAGGGGATTGAACCCCTGTCCCCACATCTGCCTAAGTTAATTGCCTGTTTAGGGTATTTGTATCTCTCAGTTCAATCTTTGTAAGTCATGTAGATCTAGGAATTTACTAATTTCTTCCAGAATCTTTAGTTTATTGGAATATAAAATTTCAAAATAGTTTCTAATTGTTAAACTTCAGTGATGTCTTTTGTAATTTCATCTTTTTTATTTCTAATATATTGATGTGGGTCTCCTCTCTCTCTCTTGGTCAGATTGGCTAAGGCTTCATCTCTTTCATTTATTCTTTCAAAGAACCAGCTCTTGGATTCATTTATATGATATATTTCGTATCAATTTCATTTATATTATTTTTGTTTTAGTCCCAGTTTCACTGATTTTCTTTTACTAGTTTTGGGTTCGGATTATTTTTGTTTTTCTAGGGCCTTCAGATGAATGGTTAGGTTATTTGTGATTGCTCTGCTTTTCTAACATAGGGACTCAGAGCTATAAACTTCCCCCTTAGAATTGATTTCATTTTGTCCCACAGGTTCTGATCTGTTTTGTTCTTACCATTGTCAGTTGAGTCTAGACTGTTTTAAAAGTTTTTGTGACCCATTGATCACTTAAGTATATGGTTTATCTACATGTGTTTGAATATTTCTATATTTTTTCACTGTTAGTTTCTAGTTTCATTCCACTTTTGTACCATTATTAGCTGCAAGAGATCGTTTTAATTTTTCATTTTAAAATTTCATAATATAAGAGAATTACAATAGTCAATATATCATTTATCTTTATCTTCATAGTAGTTACGCAGAGTAAAAGGATAGACAAGATTCTCTCTTACAAAGAAGAAACAGGGAATAGCACAGAACTTTTTTGTTTTCAATACACACCCCAGAAAGAATGGCTATCATAAAGAAACAAACCAACAACAAATGTTGGAGAGGCTGTGGGGAAAAAGGGATCCTTCACTGCTGGTGGAAATGTATGGTACAACCATTATTGAAATCAGTGTGGAGACTCCTTAAAAAACTAGGACTGGAAATCCCATTTAATCCAGCTATCCCCCTACTGGGAATTTTCCCAGAAGAACTGAAACCATCTAATCATAATGATATTTGTGCACTGATGTGTATGGCAGCATAATTAGTGATAGCCAAATCTTGGAAGCAACCAAAATGCCTGTCACCTGGAGAATGTGTGAAAAGATGTGATGTTTTCATACAATGGAATGTTACTCAGATAGAAAAAATAAAAAACTTGAAGCCTTTATGTATAAGTGGATGCAACTTGAAGATATGCTCATAAGTGAAATAAACCATACCTTCATGTGTACATATCATATGGTTCCCCAATATAAGAACTCAAAAGAAGAAATAAAAATGGAAAGGTATAATACAGGTAAATGGAAAGTGAGAATTTAAGGATTAAAGAATGAAGAGAGAGCAAGAAGAAAAGTTAGGAAACATGGTAGGGGCAAAATTATGCATTTATACAAACAAGATAGTTAAGACAAAGGTCCTAGAATCTCCAACAGGGTTTTGAAACTAGCAGTGAATTGGTAGATTTCTCACCCTGACTAACTATATATGCTGATATCTGTGAACTAAGCAACTACACTGAGGATAGCAATGTGTAATACTGATACCGTGCTAAGAATACCTGTCATTCTGGTTTCCTAAAAGTATACTGCTTCTAATGTCATATCAATTGTTGCTATACTTTTTCTCAAGTAAATGTCTATTTTTTAAAAAAGACAATAAAAGAGAATAAGAGACAAGAAAAAAATGCTATAGAAGTATATCACTACAATTTTGTAAATGGTTAAATTCCTTAATTTCTTTGTAAAATTGTGTAATTATATTTTTCTGCATTCTATAGGGATTTAAAGTTTAGAATATCAATGATGGATGGAAACTATCTGTTTCATGTTATGTTTAAGGCATCTGATTTTCAGAAAGACAGTAATGTTAAGCTCAAGTGCCTATGTTATAGGGAATAACATCATTAAGCTTCTCTTTTGGAGGGTTAACAACTTAAGTTTGCACAAATATTAGAGAAAAAGAAGGGCTGTAAGGATAGCCAATATTTTGGTCCTAGCTCTTTAAGGTCAGTGAGGACTCAGAACATAAGAGAAGCTGTACTGTAACAGCCTATAACTCAGTGGTGCCCCAAATTTCCTATAAAAGGAGATTATAGTGCCACAGAGGAAAGTGATCAATGATGTATAGTGTGCCTAAGGAGAGTCATCTAGAGAGAAAACATTCTCTCAGGCTTTCCTAGATAGCAAACTGGTCAAGCAATGGCCGTGACTCATCCAGATGGATGACACTGACAAAAGATCTACAAAATGCTGTACGTGGTTTCAGGATACATCCTGAGGGGATTTGACTAACCTTGTCAGATACAAAAGTTACATTTTGTGTTATATAGGTTTTGTTTTATCTTGGTCTTAACCATCCAGCAGACAAGTCTAATCATGACGTATAAAAAGGAAAGCCATATTAATATTCTGAACTTTAAAAGGCCCAAGTCAACAGTCTCCAACATTTCCAATTATACTGATAACCCACTATTGAACTATACAGCCAGCTACTTCCTCTTAGTTCAATGAAAAGAAAGATTTATACTAACGTGTTAAGACAAGATATCATGTCTACTTCCTGTACTCTGAACAACTGCTATGAAGACAATATACAGTGTATTAGTTATTGTATCTGTCCTACCAACCCATTGTGAAGCTATATCATTGCTATTTCTTTCTCATTAATATTAATAAAAATTTTTCAAATGATGAATAAAAAACAAAGTAGTAGTATAAATGAACAAATTAGCAGATGTATTAAAATTTTCTCAAAATACTGGAATACATAATTTGGGAGATTATTTGAACTTCTCCCTATTTTCTATCTTCTATTTTTGTTTTTCTTTTTGGGTATATATGTTTTATTTTTACATATATGATATACATATATTTTTCTTTTTCCTCATATGAAAAGCCATGTAGTATTTAATCTTTTTGAGTCTAACTCATTTCACTTAACATTATATTGCATCTGTTTGCTTACAAATGCCTGTAGTTTATCTTTCTTTGTGGCAGAATCATTTTATATCATGTATAAATACCACATTTTCTCTCTTATCTATCCATCTGTTGATGGACATATATGCTCTTTCCAAGATCTATGTATTACAAATTGTACGACTATAAACACAGGCATGTTTGTATCCCAGTAATAGGATGATTTTAACTCTTTTGGGGATATACTTGAAGGAGGAGAACTGGATCAAATGAAATTTCTGGTTTTAGTCTATTTAATTATTATTCATTTATTTATTTGGTACAGGGTCTTGCTATGCAGCCTTGGCTACTAGTGATCCTTCTGTCTCAGCCTTCCCAGCGCTGGGATTATGGGTGTGCACCACTGTATCCAGGTTCAGTATAATATGGCGTAGTATGTGGTACCAGAGATCAGACTAGGTCCTTGCACTTGCCAGGGAGATACTTAGACTGCTAAGCTATCTCCCTCGCTCTCGATTTCAGTTTCTTGAGGAATCTTCACTCTGATTTCCATAGGGGTTGTACTAACTTATTTACCATCAACAATGTAGGAGAGTTCCTTTTTCTTCACATTCATGCCAACATTTATTATTATTAGATTTTTAGAAAATAGCCATTCTTTTTGGAATAATATGATTTCTCGATGTAGTTTTAATTTGAATTTCTCTAATAACCAGTATTGTTTAACTTTTTTTTCTGTACAGTGATACCTTGGTTGTCCAATGGCTGTGAACTCAAACTTCCCACTACTTAAATAGAAAAGTGAAAAAAAAATCTGCTTGGTGGTCCTAAACAAAATCTGACTTAGAAAGCCTGTACAGGCCAGGAGTGAGTCACAGGTTACCACAGGCACAGAAGGGCGATGCTTCAATCTCAGTGAGTTCATTCCTATCCAGAAAACATAAAGTGCTTGTGTTAGAGTGTTAAAACATTCATCATTGTAGTTTTCTTGTGGTTTATTTGCATAAAGTATAATAATAATGGCTCCAAAGAAAGTTAGTGATAGCAGCAGTAAAACTAAGATGAAAACTGAGAACCACCATAAGGGAAAGAAATAAATGATCGGCAAATTGTTAAAGTCCTAGAAAAATAAATTTATAAGTATAATTTTGGGGCCTTGGAATCTATTTTTTGAGTTTTGGTTACTTATTATGGGAAAAATATGCTCAGGTCTCAAAAGTGTTAGTATTTGAGCATGAAGTGTCACCATGTGTAGTTGACTGAGTCTAGACCCATATAAGGTGGTACGTTGGTTTGTGAACTCTCTGTTTTACAATTTTGGGAAAGTTGGCTCTGTTTGTATAGGAAGACTGGCCTTGGTCATTTGTCACCTAATGTGGTTTCAAGGGAGGAAAATTTTTTTGAATGCTTTTGTCTGAGAACCAGATTATTATACACAAAAACATTCATGAACATAGGAATTACTGTCTCTCACCATATACTGAACTGAAGTAAAAATAGGTGAAATTTCCCTATATTAAGACAGGAAACACTATCTTCTGGAACATAAAAGAGCTACCAGCCTTGAACACATAGATGTAGGAAAGAACAGTTTGAACAGACTCTCAATGGCAGAAGAAATAATTATTTTTTTTGATTTATGGAGACATGTTTTATGTACATGTATATTTACAATTATTAGCTTGGTGAATTGTTCTTTTTGCTAATTTGCATTGATTTTTCTTTTTGATTGGCTTTAGTTTGATATCAACTAAAACTGGAGAAGTGTGGGCTGCTGAGAAGAATGTGTATTCTGTTGTTGTTGGATGAAATGCTGCACAGATGTCTATCAAATCCATGTTTTCTAAGGTGTATCTCAACTCTGATATTTCCTTATTTTTGTCTGCTTGACCTGTCTACTTATGAAACCTGGGTATTAAAGCCTCTCACTATGATTATGTCAGTGGATGTCTATGCTTTGACACCAAGTAATTTTTGTTTTATGAAATTGGGTGCACAGGCATGGGTGCATGTTTATTTACAAGCATTAGCTTGGTGAATTGTTCTTTTTACTAATTTGTATTGATCTTTATCTCTTTTGACCAGTTTTGGTTTGACATCAGCTTTGTCAGAACATGCAAGTTATATCTATTTGTTTTCAGGCTTCAGTTTCATGGCGTATCATTTCCATATTTTCAATCTCTGTGTCTTTGTGGATGAGGTATTTCTCTTACAGGCAGCACATAACAGGGTTTTGTTTTGTAATTCAGCTTCAAAGCTTGTGTCTTATGATTGGAGAGTTAAACCACTTATATTGAATGTTATTGAAAGATATGTATTGATTACTGCCACTATATTGTTTTTCCAGTGTTTTAATCCTCTTTGTTTTCCTCTTTTTAAGTAGAAAGAATTTATTGAAGGAAAGAAAGCTTCCACATAACAGGGACAGAACAGGTTCAGACGTGAATTGCCTGCTGTTTTCTTTTTAAAATTACTCTTTCAGTGAGATTTATTATTTTCTTTGAGATCTTGGGTGTTGTCCTTCTTTTCTGTTTAATTCTCTCTCTGTCTCTCTGTCTCTGTCTCTGTCTCTGTCTCTCTCTCTCTCTCTCTCTCTCTCTGTCTGTCTCTTTTGATACATGGTCTCACTACACTGTTTGGAATCTTAGTGATCCTCCTGTCTCAGAATCCCTAGAGCTGGGATTACAAGTGTGTGTCACCATGCCCAGTTCAGGAGTGAGCAAGACAGGCCATACTTGGAATTGAACTCCAGATCTTGTGTTTGCCAGGCAGGTGCTTAAGCTGCCAAGCTATCTCCCCAGCATCTAGTGTTCTCTTAAATATTTTCTGTCAGGTTGGTTTGGTGTCCATGTATTTATTGTAGAAGATCTTTATTGCTCCATCAATTTTGAAGGATAATTTTCCAGGATCTAGTAATGCAGTTTGGCAATTATATCTTCTTTCAGGTCTTGAAAAATTTTAATGCATGCTGCCTTGGCTTTTAAGATTTGTTTTGAGAAATCTACTATTATTCTGATAGGTTTGCTCTTGTCAGTCATTTTATAATTTTTTCTGTTTTAGTATTTTTTTTTTCTGTTTTGTTTCTGGGATGTTGACTATGATGTGATGTGGATAAACTCTTTTCTGCTGTTGTCTATTAGAAGCTCTTCATACCTCTTTTACCTAGTAGCTATTTCATTTTCTAAATTTGAGAACTGTTTTGCTATCATTTCAGTGAGTACCATTAATCTCTGCCTCTAATACTTTCTTAAATCCAATAATCCTTATATTTATTCTTTTAGATTCATCTAGGAGCTATTGCTTATCTCATCTTGTCATTATTTCTGAACAAATGTTCTACTACATCAACCTTGTCCTAAAATCTGGTATCTTATCATTTTATCTTCTGGTTCATCTTGCCTAGTACTAAAACTTTCAGTTGAGATCTTCATTTCCAGGATTTTTGCTTGATTTCTTTTAATTACTTCTCATTCATTGCTGAAATGGTCTTTCATGCCCTACATTGCCTTCTTTAATTCATCTGTCTGCTTATTTATATCTTCTTTATGTTCATTAATCATTTTAGAGATGGATTTGCTCAGTTTCTTTCTTTTTTTTTTCGGGACCTGGGTTCAAACTCACGACCTTGCACTTGCCAGGCAGGCACTTGTGCCTCGGAGCTATCTCCCTAGCCCCCTTGCTCAGGTTCTTATGTGCCTGTTCTTTCAGCTCTTCAGACATTTTAATGATGAAATATTTGAGTGATTTTTTCCAGAAATTCACTTATCTGTGAAATGAGATTTTGACTCAAGGATCATTTTTATGGGTCAGGCAGGGTATCAGAATATGCAACTTAAAAATGTGCCTCTTTGGAATAAGGATTTTCTCAGTTGTCAAAGGCAACTATGAATCAGCAGATAAAAGAAACATTCTCTCTTCCTCTACCTAAAGGCAGGGCATAATTTTGGAAAGATATCTCCCTCTCCTGTACCAGGAGAACAGAATTCTTTATTAGCAAGAGACAACTTTAGACCCTTACCAGTCTAGAGGTACAAAGTTCTAAGAACAGTCTATATGACAAGTCTTCCTAAATGGTCCCTGTCTTCTGTTAGTTTCCTCTATATACTTATCTTTTCCTGTATAGTTACCTTACTGCCTTTAAAGCCCTGAAGACATAAATAATGAAAAAGAGTCTGCTAACTATTACGCCTCTTCACGGGTTGTGGGATATCAGTGATGTCCTCCTGGCTTCTAAAGTCTCATGATTTTATTAATTTCACATTGAATCACTTTAGATCATTGATGGGGTGGTGATGTCTTTGGAGTAGTGACTTAGATGATGCCTTGTTTCTTGCTTATTGTAATTCTTATCTGGAACATATAACATAAAGTATACAATGACCAATCAATAACTTGTGTTACTCTTGTCAAACAATGAGATGATCACAACCAGCTATTTAATTTCTTCCTATTCTTTCCTTTAGTTTTAATCTATAGAAACAGACCCCTAAGATGCCATTTGTAGGGCACCTATCATGACAATATAATTTCATATTTTTCTGAGAGTAGCCATCTTTACTTGGGCTCTAATATACTCTTTGTTCTCATGCTTTCTGTGCCTCAGCTTGCCTTTTAGGTTGAAAGTCTAAACTCCTTTTCTTTGCCTTGTCTCTTCTCAAACTTACTGTTCTTTGTTAAGATTCCATGTAAACCTTAAATTCAGACCACTCTTGAGTTACTCATGACCAGACTTTCTCCTATGTTTGTGTTACTAAACTCTTAGTGTGTCTCTTGATAATCTCTTTTTCCTTGAAATTTTTTCTAGGCTCAGCCACTGAACTTAATAGAGGAGATACTTGTATCTTCTGCTGTAATTTCTTGGGACCATTTGATTTCTACGGAGAACTAAACTCCAATGTCATCCTGCCTAGCTGCTGACCACTAGGGCTAGTGGTCTTCTGGTCCAGCAGGTTGACCATTAGTCAACTACTTGTCTTCACTTTTCAGTAGATACCTCTGCCCTTCCTAGGCACCAGGGTCCGGTGTCACTCTGGTTCAACTTTTTCTCCAGGGTGAACCTCCAGGGTCCTAATAGTACTAGATGAAGGTAGGCAGACCAGCCAGTGAGCTGGGAGAGACAGCCTGGAGAGTCATTTTAAGTTGATGTGCATTGCCCATTCAGCTTCTTCCAGCTCCCATGGTTTAACTCTTTCCAGTTCATAAGCCCATTTTAAAGTCTGCTTTGATTTCCACATCTTTTCTTTGAAGGCATCTGCTGTTTGCTTTATCTCATTTAATTATTTGATTGATCTTTTAACTTGTAAGTTTGGTGGACTTCCTTTGTGTACTTTCCTCCAATTTTTCATTTCTTCTTGCATATACTTATGATATGGTTACAGAATAGAATAAATTGTGTTTTAACACAAATGTCAGTAGAAATCCTCTGATTTTGCAAGCAATTTGAGGTCAAAATGTGAGATGGTAGTACATAGGCCACACAGTTCCTGATAGAACTAGAGTAGAACTCTGAACGTTTTGAGATGGCTTCTTGGATTTATTAATAAGCGGAGTTTGATCAAACATCAATTATTGTTGAGATTGAGAAACTGAATTCTTCTCTGTCTCCTCTGCCTTTTTATTCTATTTTTAAAACTTAAAAAAAATATTTCTAGTTCCATCCAAACTCCTCTGACCCATGATTTTGTGAGATGTTCTTATGAGGAGTTACAGACTTGAGCAGAATCTGTAAAATGCTTTTACCAATAAGCGTTGCTGCCATCAAGTGTGTCTGACCCTACTGAGAAGGGCAGGCCTATCTGTCAGCCCCCATCCACTGAAAAATCATGCAGCTTAAGACATCCTGAGCTGCAGTTTTAGCAAGAGTGCTTTGGTGGGAGGGAAGAGCAGAGGAAGAGGGCTGGTGTGTCCCAGGAAATTAATGAGTGTCTGAATGGTGAAAACGACAAGATGGTAATCACTGCTGGGTTGGCTAATTGAGACCTGGCTTACTGGGCTGGCAGCAGAGGAAGAACAGTAGTTTGGTTTCAGAACTAAGATTAATGGGGTGGAGGGAGGAGCTTTAAATGGAAGTGGCAAGAACTTTTTAAAGAAGCAGATAAGAGCTGAGAAGTAGAGCAGTGATTCATATAGACAGCCTTACGCTAGAGAGGAAATAGAAGATTAGTGTTGTGTGGATTCTCTATGCTTGGACTGATTTCATATCCAACGACCTCCTCTAAGCCTGCCTTCTCTTTGCTCCCTCTCAGGGCCATTTCTAAGTGTGGAAGCTTGTGTTGACTCAGATAGGTTCCAAAGAGATAGCTTTATGTTACCGAAGGTGCAAGCAATGGAGGTATAGAACTGTTGAAGGCTTTTTAGGACCATGTGCAGGTACCTCCAGGCTGTAAGAGGTGGCTGCTTGCTATTCAGCTGGGGCTGACCCAGGGTCAGAATACCTGAATCAGATTCACAAGGGATCTGTCAAAGCTACTTTATGGCAGTTATGTGTTGCTTAGGGGTATTCAATGTGGAAAGAAGTCGCAGAGACAAAAGCACTGGGAAAAGAAAATGAGTTTATTGTAAGAGGTTTTTTGTTTGTTTGCTTTTTTTTTTTTTTTGCAAGCGAGTCTAGGCTTATAGACTTCTGTCCAGATAAAATATACTACAATTATTGAAAGAAAAAAAGTCAAGAAGTCCAAGAATACTGTAGCACATTCATGCTAGGCAAACAGCAATTTTATCACTTAGTTATGATATTCTAAAAGTTATTCATATGTAGAATGTCAGAAGTCAGGAATAAAGTTTTCAATTTTTTGTTTTTGGTCTTTTTTAGGTAAGTTTTTTTGTACAGTTCAGGCTGACCTGGAACTCACTTTGTAGCCCAGACTGGCCTTGAATTTACAGCAATCCTCACCCCTCAGCTTCCTGAAGGCTGGGATTAGAAGTGTGTGCCACCATTCCTAGCTCAAAGTTTTCAGTTATTATATGTTTGTTTTAAAAAAGAAATCTATGACCTAATGGTTCAGGGTTTCATTTATTTTGGGAGCCAGAGCTAGATGGGGGTGAGCCTGGCTTTGTTTCTTGTTATTGTCAAGCCCAGATGTAAAGTGCTTCCTGGTCATGGGACCTGGTCTGCAGGCAGAGGGGCTCAGGGAGGAGGCACAGCAGGGGGCTAGCACTGCTGCCAAGGACCTTCCTACTCTGTGTTCCCTCCCAGAGATGACCATTTGATCTCCTAGATTTGCTTAGCAGTTTTATGATTCACATCGTTAATTTGATGCTTTCTTTTATCTGGCTGGTTTTACTCATATAGATGTAACAAGGGATGTTGACCAATGCACAGATGCTCCTTGAGATCTGGTTAGTAAAACCAGAGCCATAAGATTCTAAAGCTTGGGAGTTAAGTTTCCATCTGAAAGCCTTATAAAGGCTTCAGGGCTGGATTTTTATTATCTTTATATGCTAGAAGTATTTTTATAGTTCTTATTAGCTTGTCTGTTGAGACCATGAATGAAGAATTAGTCCATTCTCTTCTCCCAGGTTTCACCAGCAGTGCCTATGCTGGAGGTGCTGCCTAAAGTTTCTTGCTGCTCCTGAACACTAGGATGTATCATTCTGTATCATCTGTCCATCTGGAGGTTCCTAAGTCATAAAACATGTTCAGGCCAGTGTCTTTGTAGAAAATTTATAGGCTTTTTTTTTTTTTCTACATGTGATGTCTGTTCTGTAACTATACCAATAAAATGAGACTTATTTTTCCATGTGACATTTCTGGCAAGGTGGCAGTTACAAATTTGATTCTTTTCCAGGTACATTCTGGTAAAAGGGAGGACATGTTCTTATTAAATCTGTACAAATAACGTGGTCTTGGAAAATGAAGAATAAAAAGTAAAGTACTTTCTATAATACTTAGCTATTGTTATCCCTATTTTAGAGAAAAAATTGATCAAGTTATGTAACTTCTTACAGAATCATTAATCTTTGATTTTTTCCTTTGATTATTTATGAAGATTTTCCATAGAACTGTTTTCAAAGTACTGTGAACTCAGTTTGCAGGTACCATTTGATATGGTTCACTGTAGCTTAATGTGTGCATAGTTATTAAATTGTGGTTTAGAGGCAGATCAAAAGGGGAAAAAAAGGACTTTCAGATATACCCATGAAAAATACATCATCAGTCATACTTGAGTCAGTTTAATTTGCTCCTTGGGAATTAACCTCTGTTTGCTGATCTTAGGTTAGTTACCACCCTACTTTCATGAATTTATCTGTTTCTGAACTAAGGATTTGAAATCATTGGACAAGGCCTTTGATCCACTCCTCTCTTGCCTTACCACCGCCGTGCAAAGATGGAACTCATTGAGCTGCCTTCCATGTTTCTTCCACAGGACTCAATTACTGATCTGCAGTTTGTAGCAGGAAACTTCTTAGGCAAATGTGAGGGCAAAGAAATGTATATTTGTCAATAATAAGATTGAATGATGGGGATTATTACAACAAGTAACCATATGTGACAGAGTAGACCCTCTCTTGTGTAATGTATTATGGAATTTACAAGGAGTTGATCAATGATTATTCCTAGAAAAAAAGTATTTTATAGGTAAAGTAGGATTAAGATAGCTAAGACTTTATGGGAAATACAAAATAACATTTTATGTAGGGTAGAATACTAAGCTAACATTTTTCATACTGTGATCAAGGTGGGAAAATTTGTTTTGCCAATGATTCTCTTAATTAGAAATGCCATGTAAGCTCTATTTACATCTCTTTCTCTAATTTTTAACTTCTGTTTAAGGGTAGTGAAGTTCCCTTAGAATTATCTTTTTCTCCCTACAACTTGCATTTCTTCACTTCTTATACTAGAACTTAGTGGCTAAGGAAAAAATGTAATTTCAAACTAAACTCTTTTCTCTTGGCCCTATGTTAGCTTTTCATCAAGGGAACAAAATCCCTGAGATAACCAATTTGAAAAGAGTAAGAGCTTAGCTTGTGTCCCAGTCACTTCCTCAGTGTGGCGACATAATACCCAGCAACTACAATTTCAAGGCAAAGTTTATTTTGGTTCACAGTTTTAGAAACCACAGTTCTTGAAGGGTGAGTAGCTACCAGGCTGAAACACGGGGAAGAGGGCCATTGTGGAGGAAAAGCTGCTTCCTTCAGGCAGTCAAGAAGCAGAGAGTGGGGCCCGAGGGAGGTGAACCCTTCTGGACCATTCTTCTTACCAGACCTCAACTTCCTTCAGCAGGCCAGCTGTAAGTCTCTGTTGTCCAACCACCTTCCAACAGTGGCCTCTGGCCTGAGCACAGGAGGCCCTTTCTTGTTCTAAACTTTTACATTTTTGCCTCAGACTTTTGGAGATTGATCCCTTGCTTTTAGACATGTGGTGAAGCCATGCATCATGGTGGAGGCATGTGCAGACAAAGCTGCACATGGTACCTTGGGGTACCTAGGAAGCAAAAGAGGATGAGGGCCTACCTCCCAGTGGGACTCACACCTCAAAAGGTCTGCCATCTCTAGGTAAGACCAAGATTTTAATATGTAAGCCTTTTGATGGCATCTCAGGTCTAAATGACATTTCAGCTCCAAACCATAGCCTCCTTCTCATATTTTCTTTTTCCCTGAAATACTGGTTCTATATACTCTGGAGTTTTTTTAAAAAAAGCATTTTTTAGTTTTTAAAGAGAATAAAAAATTATAAAACAATCATTAGAAACAATGCAGAATTTCACTAAATAAGATGATAAGAATTCAAGGATGGTTGTTATATTGCATATTGTCTTCAAGTTAGTTGTTCAGATTACCAGATATAAGCATGCAAAATTGGACAAAAAATTAAAAAGAAGAAAAAAATTTAAGCATTAGCTGTCTAGCAGAAATCAGCAGCACAATTATTCAAGCTATCTTGTGATATAAATAGCTTTTCTCCTCCCTCCTTTTTTCTTTTCTTTTTTCCTTTCCCTTATCCCAGTTGAAAGGAAAAAAAAAAAAAAACTTTTCAAAGGGATGGAACTTCTTCTTTTTGTATATTTTTAGGAAAGGGTCTATAGGAACAGGGTGTTTAGGGTCTCACTACTAGATCAGACTCATAGGGATACACCTGTTTACTGCCTCCCAAGGGCTGGGATTACAGGTGTGCACCAGTCTCAATTGCTGTCTCAGTGTGCCCTGGGGGTGGGGCATACATGGCAGACCCAGGGATCGAACCCCCAGCCCTTGTGCCTGCTTGCAGTGCTTTAATCCACTTATCTATTTGGCCAGCCCTGGGATGGAACTTCTTGATTTAAAAAAAAAAAGTATGTTTTCTTTCAAAGTCAATTAAAACAGGAGTGCTATTAAATTTTTGAGAATAAATAATCTAATTTATTCATTTCCAGTGGAGGTAGACAAGAGATGTCAATATGTTTCCTTTAAAAATATTTCACAATCACATAATTAAAGAATCTAATCAGTTCCTGTGCAACCTAGGGTTTCTAGTGAAATTCTTTTTATGGTATTGTATCCTTGTTGCCAGTGGTACCTGTCCAGTCAGACTGTGATGATGAGGGCTCAACTCTAAGGCTTACTTTTCTTTATATCTTTACTTGGTTCTTTTGGATATTTATACTTAATTATCCAGTTTTTTTAAGAGAGGAGAGGAAAGCATCAGAACCCTCTTCTTGTCTTTGGAGGTCACATTGCACCATGCAAGTTGGCTGTGGTTACCCTGCCTGCTCCAACACACATTCCAGCTCATTCACACATTTTTTTTTTTTAAAGAATTATTTTTTTATTTTTTTATTTTTTGTTCCAGAACCTTTGTTTATTCACTCATTTTTATGGCCGGCTCAGCCCGCCCCGAGGGCAGGGCTGGTGCAGCATGTGGTGCTGGGGATTGAACCGCGGTCCCTGAAGCTGCCCAAGCTTCCCCAAGCAGGTGCTTTACACCACTGAGTCATCCCGCCAGGCCCATCATTCACACATTTTTATAAAGGTTATATAAACTACACAGAGCCCTATCAGAAGTCAGAGCTCTCTGTTTTCAAAGCCATACAAGCTAGTTTTATTCATTTAAATTGTGTGTGTGAGCAGTATGTTTCCCTTGATGGTATACATCCTATAAGTATGAATACATGATAGGATTGGAGGCTAATAAACTCATTAAATTTTTGAGGCTAGAGAGATAATAGAATGCAAGAGGATGATGGTGAACTCCATCAGTGGACATAGATACAGAAAAAGTATCAGTACTCAGAAGTGAGTTAAAAATTCT
Organism: Myocastor coypus; assembly: GCA_004027025.1. NCBI lineage: Eukaryota > Metazoa > Chordata > Mammalia > Rodentia > Myocastoridae > Myocastor > Myocastor coypus. The sequence goes on from PVJA010026658.1 coordinate 24,520, forward strand.
GTTTACTCTCCTTATGTGAAGCAAGAAAAGGCCTTTTTCACACACAGAGACAAAAATAACAAGAAATTGCTACTGCACAAGTATGGCTCAGCAAATTCAATCTATGGTTGCAGCTGAATGCAGGGAGAACCAGGGATGCAGAAAAAAGTTCAGGATACACTAGTTGAAAGCTCCTTAATTTATAGGCTACCTCCATTCTAGAGGAACAATACATTTTTCTTCTAAAATGATTATTTTTGTAATGGTACACAAATAGCACAAACCACAGGAAGATAGTAAAGAACTATCAGAAGCCTTACAACAAACAACAACCACATTTCTTTTTTTTTCTTTTTCTTTTTAGGGAAGGATCTACAGGGTGTTAAGGGTCTCACCACTAGATTGGACTCAGTGATCTGCTTGTTTATAGCCGCCCAAGAGCTGGGATCATAGGTGTGTGCCACCACACCCAGTCTCAATTGCTGTCTTAATGTGAGTCTGGGGCCAGCACAGCAGGCCCTGGGATTGAACCCCTGACCCCTGTGCCTGCTTGCAGGCACTTTCACCTACATTTCTTGACATCATCTCTTGAATGAAGACCAGCTTGTTGATTACTTCCCTCTCAAAGAAAACAGAATCTTGAACTATATATCAAATCCATACTTCTAATGAAAGTCATAAAAGTGACCCATTGATTCAAACTTACTAAAAATATTTAAAGAAGAAATCTTTCTGAAGATTTTCACAGAAACAGGGTGAGAGAATGAGATGGAAAGTGGTATTGTGGCTCAGTACCTCTTCCTGAGGCCAGAGGACTTGGTTTGACATAAGGATCCCACATGTACTGACCCCATCTGACCATACAGTTTAGTTGGATTTTGTAAATAAAGTCTCAGGGCATCTTAGCAAAACTTCTAAGTCACTCATATTTCCCCCACATCATATGATCGTTTATATTTCCCATGCATTATCCATCAGCACTCTAATGGGTCAAATTCCAGATTATCTGGCTCTTTTCACCAGTAACAGCATTTAACTAATTTCTTTAGGAACATTCCTCAGAACAATAATTCCAATATGGATGTGGGATGAAGAATATTGTAAGAGATCCAGCTAATAATAGGCTTGGCATGAATGAATCAGTATTTTATAAAGATCTATGCTGCTACATACATAAAGCACTAATTAACTTAGAAACATATTGAATTCATGATCATTTTATAATCATATATTTTGACGCTCAGTGGATGACTAGACTGGAAAAGAGTTAGGTGGTAGTGTTATGAACATATTTCACATGAAGATCTTCACAGATGCATTGAAGGTACTTTCCTGGGGGTAGGAGGTGACTTCAAAAATTAACCTCTATTTCATTGTCACAATAAAGGCAAGAGCACAGTCTTACCTAGGGTGACTTACCTAAAAAAAGTAAGATCAAAAAGAGGAGCCTGGATTTTCCTAGAAGCAAGTTCAAGGGAAGAAAGATAGCTCCTGGCAGCAAGAAAAAAGACATTGCTCTTAGTTTGGAGACTGAGATCTCAGGTATATTTTAATTTTATGTTCCTGGGACCTGCTCTGTCCTGAAGGGCTATATACTGAAATATGGTTTTAGAGTTGCAATTACCCAAGATCAACCCAGTTGGAGCACACAGGTCTGTGATCAGGTTTATGGTGGGATCCTTTGTCTTCTAAGATCTGGAGCTAAAGACCTCTCTCCACTCAGAGAATACAATGATGCTCTTTGAAAACCCTACTTTGAGAAAGGGGAATAAAATTGAAATAAAATGAAGAGTAGGGAGAACACATCAGGAAATGACAGTATGAGAAGATGGAATGAAATTAATTGTGCTAAACATATAATAACACAGGGGGCCAGCGAGATGGTTCAGCAGTCTAAAGCACCTGCTTAGGAAAGCTTAGGCAACTGCAGGGACTGCAGTTCGATCCCTGGCACCCCCCTCCCCCCCCCGCCGGGCAGGCTGAGCCGGCCGTAAAAAAAAAAAAAAAAAGGGTACAGACTACTAATTTAGGATGTTCTATGCTAATGTTCGTTAAAAGAACATTGCAATGCCCAGGGTATACTTGTAAATAGCATTACTAGTCTGGTTTTCAACTTATTTTCATAGCCCCTTTAGTGAATTGCACACTGACGTTTAGAATCAAACAGGCCCTCATTCTTATTGCTTCATGTTAGTTTACATGGAAGCTTGGACTTAACTTCCTGTTGTTCTTCTTTCCCACTCCCTTGTCAGGTTCAAATAGCCACTGCCAAGGAGTTCCCACGCTTTTGGGATAGTGTTCCTTCTGACTTTCTGCCATGTTTTATCTACAGTACACCATAGAGGTCAGTATTTCTTAATTATCCATCCAAGTGGTTATTTACCTCCTTTGATCTATGAAATGACAATTTTTTTTTCTGATCGCGTCATTAATTCCTGATGAAACTCCACTAGGAGGAAATGGCCTTTATAGTTAGAAGTTCTTAAACATCCAGAGAAAGCATATTTGAGCTGTGGACAATTTGATTCAAATTGAACTGAGAAACCATATGCAAACTTTTAAGTATATGCAGTATTGGAGATAATGAAGCAGTTCATTGTTATGCAATTGCTTCTTTTTAAAAAACTATTAAGAATTTTAATTTATTTAACAGTTTTATGTTGTGTTTCTTTGAGCATGTAAATTATGGCATTTTAATTTGGGCCACATGATTTTGTAGTCCTAGTTTATCAGCCTTATTGTTCTATTAATAGAATGTTTTCATCTAATATATAATTAAATCCAAATAGAAGTCCACAAGCAACAGAAAAGTAGGTCTGTGTTGTTTGGTACTTAAAACATAAATTGAAGACATCACCTTCCATATTTTTGTGTTTGTAAAGGGTTGAAGAGAAGAACTATTTCTGTTTATTTTTTTAACTATGTATTCTAAGAATAATTATAGATTTATAAGAGATATAAATGTACAGAGTGGTTCACCTGTTCTCTACCAAATTGACTACTTTGTGTAACTGTAGTATAACATCAGTACCAGGAAGCAGGCATTGATATAGTCTACAGATTTATTCTGATTTCACCAATTACATAGGTACTTTTCAGTTGTGTGTATGTGAGTGTGTGTGTGTGTGTGTGTGTGTGTGTGTGTGTGTGTGCACTTTTATCACATATGTAGCTCCCTGGAATTACCACTGTCCCATCAGTACAGGATGAACTTGTGATCTTCTTATATAGGAAACATTACATGCTTCTTGCTGAACCCCTAACCCCTGGCAACCATTTGTCTGCTCTCTTTTACCATGTGTTGGTTCATGCAGGACATGTATAGCATATTCTTATGGTCATGATCTAAATCTCCCCTCCCCCCAGTTTTCATGTGTTTTGGAAGGTGAGTGGATCATCAGAGTGCTAGATTTATCAGTGGTGAGTTCACAGCTAAATGTGCTGTTAGGGGCTGAGGTGTGGTCAAAGGGGCCGATGCCTGAAGTGTCCTCACTTCTCTTTCCACCTCCTGGCTGCCATGGATTGAATACCTTTTATCCTACTATGCTTTTCCACCATGCCTTTTTTTCCCTGAAGCCAGCTGACTTTGGACTAAGCTATGAGCAAGAATAGATCTCTGATCCTTTAAACTGTGGGTGTTGGATATTATGTCCCACAAAAGGTATGTAACTAAGATACACATAGTACAGATCCTTTTTAGACTGGCTTTATTTCATCTTCTTGTAGAAGACTGCAATATCAATAACTTGTTCCTGTTATCACTGACTGGTATTAATGGGGCCTGAATATCACAGTTGACTTAACAAGTGACCCACTGGAGGACACTTGGGTAGTTTCTGGGTTTTGGATACTATAAATAAAGTTCCTAAGAATATTCATGTTCATGTTTTGGGGTAAAAATAAATTTTTATCTTGTTGGAACATATACATAAGAAAGTATTTTCTGAGTTGTGTGGTCAGTTTTCAGTTTTAAAGGCAAAACGCCAAACATCTACATCGGCTGTAGCATCTTTAGTTCCACTAGCCATATATATGTGATCGAGTTTTTCCATGTCATTCCTAGAATTTGGTGTTATCACTATTTTCTACTTCAGCTATCTTGAAAGGTATGTAGTGAGATACCACTGTGCTTTTAAATTTACAATTCTTTAATAGGTAATGATATTAGCCTTTTTGTCCTTATTAACTATAACAAAATTATATATCTCCTTTTATGAAATGTTTGTGCATACCTTTTGCCTATTTTCTAATTGGATTATTTTTATTGTTCTATTCTGAAAGTTCTTTATGTACTGTAGATACTTGTTCATATATATACATATATGATTTTTTTTGTCTTTTTGAGACAGGGTCTCGCTATGCAGTTCAGGCTGGCCTTGAGCTCACTTTTGTAGCCCAGGCTGGTCTCGAACTCGCACCGATCCTCCTGCCTCAGCCTCCCGAGTGCTGGGATTACAGGCGTGCGCCACCATGCCCGGCTTATATATATGATTTTAAATATAATTTTCCAGGCTTTTATCTTTTTTATACTATTAATAGCATCTTCAGAGGAGCCTAAAATTTTAACATCATTTAAGTACTACATCAATTTTTTTCTTTCATGGAACATTTGATTCCAATAAAGCACTACCAGGCTAGAAGAGTTTGAAGGGAATCTAAAAATTCTCCAGGACAGCATTCTGTGAACTTAGTTAGTTGTACATTTTATTTTATTATTTATTTATTTATTTATTTTTTAATATATTTATTAGTTATTTGTTTCTTTTTTTCAATTTTTTTATTGTTTAAATTTAACAATGGTTATATTACATATTTTCATCATCAGATCAGTTTAGATTAATACGTATAGGTATATAAGATTGATCAAACAACTAAACATTAACCTTTCTAAATCCACATTACTTTTTTTTTTTTTTTTTTTTTT
>PVJA010026659.1:0-29456 GCA_004027025.1 Myocastor coypus
GAGGGGAGGGGAGGGGAGGGGAGAGATAGCTCAGAAGAATAAGTGCTTGCCTGGCAAGCACAAATGCCTGAGTTTAATCCTTGGTTCCGGAAAGAAAAAAAAAAAGTAACTCAGGCTAAAAATGGCTGCACCTTGACAAAACTTAGTTCTAAGCATCCTTGTCTCAAAAATTAAGAGAAACACAGTGACTGTATTGTTCTTATTATTTGAATTGAAAACTTTGTTAATAGAAAAGTAATTTTTCCTAGTGGTGAATTTGATACAAGAATTTATCAATTGCATGATTGATTAAGGTTTAATATAATTGGCCTAACTTATAATAACATAATAGCAGTTGTACAAAAAGGTAATGCGAGATCTTTGTGTGGTCATCTGCTTTTTCTAACTTGAATAAATACCATGAGCTAACTGCTATTCTCCAGCACTAAGATGTTGTTGTCACTCACAGTTAAAGACATATCCTCAAGCTACATGGCTTTCAGGAGCCAGCACTCACAGGACATCCAAGAGAGAGATGCTTTGTTTTTAAGTGCAGGAATGGCCTATTAGTGGAAAGTAAAAATAAGGAGTTTTAGCCTCAGTGAAAAGTATACATTTCAGGGTATTTCAGTTGGGTCTTTGGTTCCCATGTAACATATGTTTCTTACTATAAGTGTGATCTGGGGCTGGGGAGATAGCTCAGGGGCACAAGTGCTTGCCTGGCAAGCACAAGTCCTGAGTTTGATCCCCAGTTCTAAAAAAAAAAGAAAAATAAGTGTGATCCTTCAGTGAAATATTAGTTAGTTGTCTCTGCCAATCCCAGGCTCACAGTATACAGAGACTGAGATTTTCCCGTCACCGTGTGTGTGTGTGTGTGTGTGTGTGTGTGTGTGTGTGCACACGCACGCACTCACGCACTCCATATACGAGAGTAACATATGTAGAGAAGAATAGAGATAAACTCCTCAGGCCAGACCAAGAATCATTGTTCCTTTAAAATGTTTGAATGTAGGAATCTGTCATGAGACACATTTTATTGTAGACTTAGAAGAGTACTTTCCAGATATTGTGTTTTGTCTCCTTTTTGTTTGCCTTTAGGACTTCATAGAATTCTTTTTGAAAACCATAGAGTACTTTGGCAATAACAGCAAAAGGGAAACAAGAAAAGGCCCCATCAGGGCCACTAGAAGAGAGAGGCAGGGTGCCCCTGGTGGTCAGACTCAGTCACACAGACAGCCACACTTGCCACAAGGAGAATGGCTTCTTCCATGCTTGCTGTTGCTCTGAGTCCGTAATACTACCGTCTTCACACACAGGGCCCTCTAAGTGGGAAAAACTTTCTCAAATTTTTTTTCTCACCTCTTGAATTATATTCGGAACACCTTGCCAGTATTATCTTTGAAAAGAGGTAAGAAGTTTGTGGCAGAACATGACTTTGCCCAACTCTAGGGTTCAATGCAGCACCCTTCAGTGACATTGAGACCCCCTAATATTTGGGAAAAACACACACCTCCCCCCATTTGGGTGTATATTTATAGGTATAACTATTTTTTTAAGTGCGGAAAGCATTCTGGGAGATTTCCAACTACAGCTAATAGGATGGCATGAGGAATAGGCTGTTAATGAAAAGATTTAGCCTATTCCAGTGTTGACTCCAAATCTCGGATACAACAATGAAATGAAATGAAAAATGAAATGAATTTTTATAACAATTTTTTTTTCTTACAGTTGTCTGTAGTCTAGAAAGAAAGAGGCCCCTGTGGGAGGGGCTCTGATCATTTTTCTCCTCTCGTTTCAGATGACAGTCATGTCCCTTTCCAGGGACCTCAAGGACGACTTCCACAGCGACACTGTGCTCTCCATTTTAAATGAGCAGCGCATTCGGGGCATTTTATGTGACGTTACAATCATTGTGGAAGACACCAAATTTAAAGCTCACAGCAATGTCCTGGCCGCTTCCAGCCTTTATTTCAAAAACATCTTCTGGAGTCATACAATCTGTATTTCCAGCCATGTCCTGGAGCTGGATGATCTCAAAGCTGAAGTGTTTACGGAAATACTTAATTATATCTACAGCTCCACAGTTGTCGTCAAGAGACAGGAAACGGTCACTGATTTGGCAGCTGCAGGGAAAAAGCTGGGAATATCATTTTTGGAAGACCTCACTGACCGTAACTTCTCAAGTTCTCCAGGTCCCTATGTATTCTGCATTACTGAAAAGGGAGTGGTTAAAGAAGAAAAAAATGAAAAAAGGCACGAAGAGCCAGCCATGACTAATGGGCCAAGGATCACAAACGCGTTTTCCATCATTGAAACAGAAAATAGTAATAACATGTTTTCTCCACTGGACTTGAGGGCAAGTTTCAAAAAAGTTTCTGACTCCATGAGAACAACCAGCCTTTGCCTGGAAAGGACTGATGTTTGCCACGAGGCCGAGCCAGTCCGCACACTCGCCGAGCACTCATATGCTGTTTCATCCATCACCGAGGCTTACAGAAGTCAGCCTGCCCAGGAACATGATAGCAGCTCACCTGGGAAAACAGGTAAAGAAAACGGGGAAGCTCTTGCCACAAAACCGAAAACATGCCGAAAGCCAAAGACCTATTCCTTACCCCAAGATTCCAGTTCAGCTGCAGAAAACATACCACCCCCTCCAGTAACCAACCCAGAGACTAATCAAGAAAGAAGTCCCCAGCCAGCTACAGTTCTCCCTCACTCAAAGTCTCCCAGCAACGAAGGAACTGTCCATTTTCCCAGGGAAGATGAAAACCAAGCTTCCAGTATTCCTGGGCCACCAGGAGCAGAGGTCCCACCTCTTGTTTATAATTGTAGCTGTTGCTCCAAATCCTTCGACAGTAGTGCTCTGCTCAGCACCCACATGCAGCTTCACAAGCCGACGCAGGAACCATTAGTGTGCAAGTACTGCAACAAACAGTTCACCACCCTGAACCGATTGGATCGGCACGAACAGATCTGTATGCGGTCGAGCCACTTGCCCATTCCCGGAGGAAACCAACACTTTTTAGAAAATTATCCCACCATTGGACAAAATGGTGGTTCCATCACAAGCCCAGAACCTTTACTAGCTGAGAATAGGATTGGTGAATTCTCTAGTACAGGAAATACTTTACCAGATGCAGATCACATGGTTAAATTTGTTAATGGGCAAATGCTCTACAGTTGTGTTGTATGCAAACGTAGTTATGTGACTTTATCCAGCCTCCGGAGACACGCAAATGTCCACTCCTGGAGAAGAACATATCCTTGCCATTATTGCAACAAAGTGTTTGCATTGGCTGAGTACAGGACAAGACACGAAATTTGGCATACAGGCGAAAGACGGTACCAGTGCATATTCTGTCTGGAAACTTTTATGACCTACTATATACTAAAAAATCATCAGAAGTCTTTCCATGCCATAGATCATAGGCTTTCCATTAACAAAAAGACAGCAAATGGCGGCTTGAAACCTACTGTCTATCCGTATAAGCTTTACCGGCTACTGCCTATGAAATGCAAGAGACCTCCTTATAAGAGTTACCGCAATTCTTCTTATGAGAATGCTCGAGAAAACGCACACATTAATGAGTCTGTACCTGGTACCTACATTGTTCAGAATCCATGCAGTTCCGAATTATCTGCCCTGAATTTCCAAACTAGCGTAAACACCTTAACAAACAGCCCAGCCATCCCATTAGAAGCCTCTGCATGTCAGGACATACCGACTTCTGCCAGTGTACAAAATTCAGAGGGCACCAAATGGCGAGAGGAAACAATGAAGATTGATCTAGACAGTAACTTCTATTCAACTGAGGTATCAGTCTCTTCTACTGAAAATGCTGTCAGCTCTGACCTCCGTGCAGGAGATGGGCCTGTGCCATCCTTGAGTAATGGCAGTGAGAACTCGGCATCCGTGATCAGCTACAGCGGCTCAGCACCCTCGGTCATTGTGCACAGTAGCCAGTTCTCATCTGTGATAATGCACAGTAATGCTGTAGCTGCCATGACCAGCAGCAGCCACAGAGCCCCTGCAGACTCAGCTGTCAGTCAGTCCCTAAAAGAGGATAGCAAGCCTGAAATGGATAAAGTGGGTAGGTTAGCAAGCAGACCCAAAAGCAGTAAGGAGAAAAAGAAAACTATTCCGTGTAACAAAGCAGAAATTACAGAGGAATCAAAATACACTGCTGATCCTGGAGGGTCATTAAGCAAAGCCACAAATGCAGTTGAAGAGACCAGTAAAATCGAAACTTACATTGCAAAACCTGCTCTTCCTGGAACCTCCACAAATAGCAACGTTGCACCCCTTTGTCAAATAACAGTAAAAATTGGGAATGAAGCCATTGTGAAAAGGCATATCCTTGGATCTAAACTGTTTTACAAAAGGGGAAGAAGACCCAAGTATCAAACACAGGAGGAGACGGTACCCCAGGCAAGTGACCCAGAAACCCACAGAGAAAGCCCACTTGGGCTTTGCCAGTCTGAGTGTGTGGAAATGAGTGAAGTATTTGATGATGCAAGCGATCAGGATTCTACAGATAAGCCATGGCGTCCTTACTATAACTACAAGCCCAAAAAGAAATCCAGACAGTTGAGAAAAATGAGGAAAGGCAACTGGAAGAAAGAACATGGGAGTAAGAGCCCAAGCAGTAAGTGTAAATACCCAGCAGAACTGGACTGCGCTGTTGGGAAGCCACCTCCTGACAAGGCCTCTGAGGAAGAAGAAAATAAAGAGATGCCCAAGCTGCAGTGTGAACTCTGTGATGGAGACAAAATATCAGGCGCTGGAAGCCTGGGCAGGCCCCACAGGCATCTCACTTCCAAGCCTTACATCTGCGAGCTCTGTGCCAAGCAATTCCAGAGCCCTTCCACACTCAAAATGCACATGAGGTGTCACACTGGAGAGAAGCCATACCAGTGCAAGACCTGCGGACGGTGTTTTTCAGTACAAGGCAACTTACAGAAACACGAGCGCATCCACCTGGGCGTGAAGGAGTTCATCTGCCAGTATTGCAACAAGGCATTCACGCTAAATGAGACCCTCAAAATTCATGAGAGAATCCACACTGGTGAGAAGCGTTACCACTGTCAGTTCTGTTTTCAGAGTTTTTTGTATCTCTCCACAAAAAGGAATCATGAGCAGAGGCATATTCGGGAGCATAATGGGAAAGGCTTTGCTTGCTTCCAGTGCCCCAAAATTTGCAAAACAGCTGCTGCCCTTGGAATGCACCAAAAGAAACACTTATTCAAAAACCCAAGTCAGCAGGAGAAAACCAGTGACATGTGCCATGAGAACTCAAGTCCTGCAGAGAATCAACATTTTATTGATTCTGAAGACAATGACCAAAAGGATAATGTACAGACCATTGCTGAAAACACCCTTTGAGTGGCAATAGAAAAAAACCTTCAAAAGATGATTTGGTGGGGTTTTTCTTTCTGTGTTTTTTCAGGTTTTGTTTTGTCCACCTAAAAGTTATGAAGGAGTGAAATGTTTTTTTTAAAAATTTCATGTGTGAAAACTGAGAAAGGATCCTGACACCTACTTTGGGTCGTAGCACTAACTTCATGAGGAGTGCACAAAAGCAAAATAGCTAAATCTTCCAACTTCCCAAGTATGTTGTGAATATCTCGTGAAAGTTCTTAGCTGTGGTATTTCTACCAGTGCAAAAGAGGAGTTTAATTTTAGCCTAATTTAAAACTTTCTAGTTAATGCTGATTGCTAGCTGCTGAACTGTCGTTAGTCACTGGAGAAAATAAGGGTCAGATATACAACAATGGCATCTTTGAAATGTGTAATATGGTAAATGAGTTATGACAGTATTTATTTCCATCTGGCTTCTGCACTATTAAAATGTGTTTAAATTAATGGATACATATGAAATACTTAACAGTGTAACTGAAAATATGTGTGTAATGAGTAACCCTAAAGTAGGACATTCATACATTATCTAGAACTACTTTTCTGCAACATAAACCTTGTAAAATACATATAGAAATCACTATAACTTTTAACTGTTCATATCCCTTATAGAGAATTATAAGCAATAGACCTGCAAATAATGAAAACTGGTGTAAAATCAGTAGAAAGCATTTTGAATGTGATTTAAGAGCATGTGTATGCTTTTAGATGGAATGCTGTGCTGTTCTCCTGAAGTATGGCAAGCTGTTCTTAGAACTGGTCTCCAGTCACAGAAAACATGGGTCATGCCTTACCTTTGAGCAAAAACCTTCCCAGATTTTACCTATGCCATATAATACTTTGCAACGAAGAAGGGCCAAATTCTTCTGAAACTCTGCAGTCTTCCACCATCTCAAGGCCATCGATCTGGAAGTTTAGGCAGATTTAAGGGTTCAAATAAACTTGGCAAATCCCATTCCACTGAAGGAGTGTCCGAGAGATTTATTCCAAGGAACGCAATTGTTGGTAAACTTACTAGCACTTGAAAGTGACAGAAAGTCTGATCCCTACAGTTCCTAGTCTTTCTTGGAGGTTATGCAGCTCACAAATGCATACTGATAGAAAACAAAAGGAGGACACACACACACACACACACACACACACACACACACACACACACACGCACGTGCACACGCACACACCCTGACTTGAGTTGGCAAGAGCAGGTGGTGACCTTCCTTGCCCGGCACAGTAGCTTTGATCTTGGGGGCTTAGGGAGGTAAGTGAGGTACTGTCCTTTGCTTATATCGCTCGGAAATGCAGACGAAAGCCAAGTGCTTTGTCTTCATATTTGTAGACATCTAGTCCCCTTACTAAAGACTTAAGTTTTCTAATATTCTTTTAACTGACCCAGAATGAACATTGTGCTCAAAAAATACAATTGCCCTTCGAGATATTCTGTCCTGTGGACTAAGTTCCTGGAAAGGTAGAACATGTGATTGTTTTAAAACTGCCAGGATAGGAGGCAAAGAGAATACATTCTTATTCTTTGGTCACCACTATGAGCAAAATTCTGAACTCGGCTCCAGGCTGGCCAGCAGCTATGTATGCTCATTGGATCTGATCAATGGAGGTACAAGGTCACCCAAGGTTAAAAGGTTATCATTATGAGGAAGTAGCTCAAAGGACTCCAGATGCTCTCACCATGTGTTGTGATGTCTCTGTGAAGAAAACGTAGTAGGTTTGGGGTGGGCCAGAAAACACACCCAGAAAAAAAGACATGCTTCAAGTTGACCTTCTTATAGTGCTTCGCTGTTAAGTAACCCTAATACTGTATCTGCCTTTATCTTTTGTTTATGAATTTTCACTTCCATACAGTATTATATAGTAGAGAAAAATGGGAAAATGCAAGGAAACTCAACTTTATTTTATATGTTGTATATATGTACACCTGCACCATCTTTTGGGTTTTGTTAAGGAAATAGTCATAAAGGGCTTACAAAAATCACCTTTAAATTGGTAACTAGAATACTGATAAGCAATCTTGTGATCCATTCATTTGTTTTCTGTTAGGAGTATGAACCAATTAATTACATATTTTAGTTATTTTGATTTAACTACAAATGCAAAATTATTACATGTAGTAATGTCTCCCAGCCCTCACATGTGGGTATTTTTTAAGTGGAATTGTATGCTGATAATTCTAGACCAAAGTAAATATGGCAGAATATTTATACATGAAAAAGTAATTTTACAGATATTTTCTATAATTGTATTATTCATTTAAAATGTTGATAGCTTGTGTTAGTTTCAGGGAGGGGTGTATATTTTGATAAAAAATACTTGACTTTGTAATTCTGTATATTCTATACAATTTATAGCAGAGCTGTTTTAAGACAACCTTGTCACATTTTTTGTTAATTGTGAAAATTTTATTATGAGTGATGTTGAAGTATGCATTGAGTACATAATGACCAACTAGAATTAAAGTAAGTGTAAGCAGTGAACATACTGTATGCTGTACAAGATCTATTGTAATTTGCTGATCTAGCATCTGTACTTTGATTAGGAGATATTATTAAATGCAGATGTTAAGGGTCAAAAAGTCATTTTATTTTTAGAAATAATGACTATAAATTTGGTTTTGCTTGATTAAAATAGCTTATTTCTACGTTAAGCCTCTTTAAATGTTTTAATATTTTGTGCAGCTATTCTGTGAGTCACAGCTTTGTCACACAGTATTCATTCTGTTTATCTCCTTGTTTACATTTCACAGTACCTACTTACATGCTTAGGACTCAAGTGGATTATGACACTAAAAAAGAAAGTGGAGTAAGAGAGAGCGAAGTCTTCCGCTAGGTCTGATCTGATAATGATATGTCAGAGAGTAAAACACTCTGTCCTCCTCTCCTACAGGAAGCAAGTTGTATCTGTTCAGTAGCACTCCTGAGGCAGACCTCATTATCCACATTGAACAGTGACTTTGGAAAGGTCTCACAGCCAGCAGAGCCAGGGTTCCAGCATAGGCCTGCCTGACCTGCCAGCACCTGTGTGCGGGTTCCTTCTCAGCATCGTAGAGAACAAGAGGGAGGAGGCAGGATAAGGTAGGATTCTAGCTGTTACAGTGACTGCTGGTGAAGGGCTTGAAGGGGGCCGTGTTGCCCTCAGCCTCACCTAATGGGCTTCTCCTGTATATGTGCATATTTGCCCTCTGAAATCAGTGTAAAAGAGTGTTCATCCTAGTTTTGGTCTTTTTTGTGAATATTGAATAAAATTGTAATGCAATTAGAACCAAAAATTTTCCAAATAATGGAAAAATCTGTTCTAGTACCATAAACTCCCCTGCTCTTAGCTAACCATCCTACAAACAAGTTCAGTTAGCCATGAAGCATAGTATCAACAAGGGTGTTAGTGGCCTGTGCAGCATGGTTTATCACCAACACAGGGAAGAAAGTTCTAATGGCTGGCAAAAAATCAACTTCGCGTTTCAAGTGCTATCCAAACCAGAGTCACCAAAAATGGTTTGCTGCTAAAACTTACTTCATTATCTTAGCCAAAACAATGGAGTTAATATTTAAAGAACTTGTAACAAGAAAGTTCCTGAATTTAAAGCAAAAAAATAATAAATCATAGAAGATAATACTGTTTGAACCTATTTTTTAATTAGCTCAGGTCTTTTTTGTTTGTCTGTTTGTTTTCATCTTAGCTGAGATCTCTTTATTTTGGTTCTGCCCTTCCTTGCTTCTCACCTGTTTGTTGACTTGCTTCTGTCTCCATCAGTTAACTCTCTGCCTATTGATTTCCCTTCTGGATAGACCAGCCCCCTTGGGGTCCTCTCCAGTTGCACCCACAGTTCTTCAAGCAGGATGATTGGTGAGCAGGCAAGCATTATCGATGTGCACTTGTAAGGACTATTCACTCCACACTTAGCTAACTGATGGAAGAAGTGTCAATGCATGTGGTTATATTTATCTCATTACTGACATTAATATACCAATTTCATTCTTTTTGAATTTTTTCTTTGGAAAATTAAAAGTAGTCTTTAAAATTTTATGATTTCTGAGTAAGGGGTAAATATGCCTATTACAAGAAAATTTTGTCATACAGATTTTATCTTTTTTTTTTTTTTTTTTTTGTGACAGGGTCTCGCTATTCAGTTCAGGCTGGCCTTGAGCTCACTTTTGTAGCCCACGCTGGTCTCGAACTTGCACTGATCCTCCTGCCTCAGGCTACTGAGTTTTGGGATTACAGGCGTGCGCCACCATGCCCGGCTGTCATACAGATTTTAAAGATAAAACACTACTATTTTATATACTCTTTATCTAAAATATTCAGTGTTCAGCGTTTCTTCAAGGCTGGAGCTATAGGGCTATGAGACAGCCTTGCGTTCAAGTGAAGGAGATTGATGAGAAATAAATTATGAAACAGCCCTGAGCTCCTAGGGGCCCAGAGGAGAGATGCAGGATTGAGGCTGGGTTTCACCAGATTGGTCAAGGTCAGATGGGTGTGAGGACAGGAGCCCTAGGTGGGTGTTGATTGCCCTTAAAGCTTGAATTGGGTTAGGGAGACTCAAAGAAGCAGCAGAGAGACACATGACCAAAGCCTCATGGGCCTTGCCAGAGAGTTTGAGCTTCTGATGGTAGCATGGCACTTAAGCAGCTGATGAAAGGCTGAGTGGTAGGAGTCAAGTTTATAGAGAGGTGCCCCAGGATCCAGGCATGAGGAGAGCCCTTGGAGGGCTTGAGCAGAGAATGAAAGGTTAAGAGATCACTTTTACTGCAGCCTTGGGGAGAGTCCACAGGATAGAGTAGGGGGGGGGGAGGCACTTCAGACAGAGGGGAGGTGGTAGTGGCTTGGACAAGGGTGGCACTAGTGGAAATAGGACAGGTCACATTCTGGATACATAATTTTAGATTGCTTAAAGTGGAAAATTTCCCACGTATAGCATGAAAATTATATGTGTCCCCATGTACCCATCAGACACTTCAACATTCAGCTACCCATAACTGAATTTTTATTTTTTAGTATTGGGGACTGAAGCTAGGGCTGAGCTGCTCAAGAGAGCTTAAACTTGGGATCCTTCTGCCTCAGCCTTCCAGAGTGCTGAGATAACAGGCATGTGCTATATCATACGTGGTCCAGTACACTCTGACCCACTTCCCCTCTCTATTATACCTGTCTTTTAAACTGTAGGTTTCCTCTATCCCTGTATTTTTTCCTCTTTGCAGTTGAGTTTTACAGAAATCCAGTTATTTACAATACAGATAGTAGGAAAGCAACTTTCTAGGTTGGGTTGTCTTCCATTAGGAAAAACAATATCTGGCTAAGATATATTTTGAAAATAGAGTTGAGGGATTTATGTCACACATGGTGGCACACACTGTGATCCCAGCACTCTGGGAGCCTGAAGGCAGGACTGTTGCAAGTTAGCCCAACCTGAGCAACTTGGTTACTTGGGAAGACCCTGTCTCACACTAGGGATTTAAAAAGAAGAAGAAAAAAGATTTGCTGTTTGAGAGTTTTGGGAGTGATTTAGGTATCAGGGTGACAAGAAGAGAATCCAAGATGATTCCAAATTGAGCCAGAGCAACTGGAAGGATGATGTTACTGCAGACCAGATACATGGGATGGGCCATCCGCAGAGGGTACTGGCTTGAGAAGCAGACTGGAGAGGCTGTTGCATCCACTCAAAATGTATTTGGGTTAGGTACTGGGAATACAAGAGAGGGCAAACTGGATCTTTTATCTAGGGAGGAATGCAAATTGCTGGATGATTACAGCCACCCTAAGTACCATGAAGAAGAGTGCTATGGTGCTATGAATGTGTAATAGGGGAGTAGGACCTGGTCTAGAAACTCAGGGAAAGCAATGCTTGGAAAAGTGACGTGGGGCTGAGATCTGAAAGATGAGTAAGGATTGAAAGAGGAAAAGGCTTCTAGGTGGGTGGAATGGCAGATGCCAAGGTTGACCTCCGGATAGGAGCATTGCGTTGGAAGCCAGGTATAACCAAATGCAAGGGAGATGGACTTTGGATCACACTGGAGGATAGGAGTCATGAGCTGCAGGGCCTGCCAGGTCACACAAAGGGTTTGGATTTTATGCTTACAAAAAGAAATCTACTGAGGGTGAGGCTGGTCAGGATCAACTTTGTGTCTTCCTGGAGTCCTCTCTTTTTCTCACCTAAAGCCTGAATCACCAGCAAAAACTGTAAAATCTCAAATCTTTTCATCCCTAGCCCTTTCTTTTTTTATTTGGGTCAAGGTCTTGCTAAATAAATTGCCCAGGCTAGGCACAATGGTATAGTCTTGCCTGGCACACATGAGGTTCTGGGAAGGGGAAGAGGGAAAGGAAAGGAAGGGAGGGAGAGAAAAAGAGGGCAAAAAGGGGAAAGGTAGGATGGAGGGAAAGGAAGAGAGGAAAGAAGGAAGATGTCAGGTGGGGTCAGACAAGAACAGGTATTTTAATCAGTTTTGTACTATTTCTTAAGTCTCTGCTTGAAATGCTGAAATGCATAGAACGTCTTGAGGACCGACAGCAGTAGAGCAGTCTAGAAACAACAGTGGCTCGATTTATATGGTGACTATGAAGCTGCAGAGTAAGGAGAGTGTTTGAGGGATATTTAGGATAGCAAACCACCAGGACTTACATTGGACTGGGTACAGGAATTGGAAGCTAAAGACAGGTGGAAGGTCGCCTTTTAGTTCTATAACTATTGAAACATTAGATATGCAAGATGTCCCCACAGAGCATGGAGAAGTAAAAAACCAGAGAATACCAGTATTTGACAGATGAGTCATTTGTCTGTGCACAAGCCTGAGGCAGCCAGGAAGGCAGAGAACTCGGAAGAAACATTGAGGAGCAGCAGCTAGGACTCCAGAGATGGAGGTGGGGAACCTCTCAGAGAAAAATGAGCCTTGTGTCATGTGAAGATGAAGCCAAGTAAGGAAGGTCGGGAAAATGCCCTTCACCCTCAGCAGCCAGAAAATCACTGGCAGTAGTGTGATGGTATTTAACTCTCAGCTCTTAGGAGAGGAAGAAAGCCCCATGTACAGTATTTGCCAGTTTCAGTCATGTAAATACTCCCACTGCAGACAATTTTAAGCTACCAATATATGCTAGTGCACTTGGAGATGAGAAGAGGTGACTCTGTCTAGCTCTGGCCTTAGCCTGCCAGGTGACTCAAGTGAAGATCTGGACAAGACACTGTCCATGAGGTGGTACAGGTAGAATCAGTGAATAACTGTTTCTTTTTTCTTTTCCTTTCTTTTTTGTGCTGATATTGAACTCAGGTCCTTGTGCTTACCAGGCAGTTGCTGTGCCCCTGAGCTACTTCCCCCACCCAAGAACTGCTGAAAGAAACAGCTACCATATGAAGGGGAAAGAAGAAAGACAAGGGGCCTATGTGTGGAACCCAAGATCCAAGAACCACAATAAAAGATGAGGCAAGAGAGTTGAGAATACTGATGAAGGACTATAGAGATGGAGTTTAATTCAAAGACAAAATAGAACCTAGTGTGTACTAGACTAACACAAATGGGGAAATTGGAATTAATATCCTGATAAGACTAAAGAACGTATGAGCCAGGGCTGGGTGTAGCTCGGTGGTAGAACACTAACCTTGCTTGTGCAGGACCCTGGGTTTGATTTCTAGCACTGAAACAAAGAGAACCTGTGATCTTCAGAGTTCTTTGCAGTTACTTTCCTGTTTGTCCCCACTGTACCCTCACAGTCCTGTCATGGTGGCAGTGATCGTTGTCTTCATTGGAAACAAACTGTAGACACTGAGGCATAGAGAAGCTAAGGGCTCTTCCTGGACTCAGAGAGACAGAACTAGCTCTGAGCCCTCTGCTCTCCAGGACACTGATTCCAACTGCACTAGCTAATTCCGTTTTGACTAAGGCATGTTTTGGAAGCCCCAGCACCAGGACAGTGAGAAGGACTGTCTTTTCCTCAAATGAATATGTACTGGCTTGAGGCTGTAGGTCATTCTTTTCTTCATTTAATATATTCCACATGGCAATTGCCACACACTGTTCTAAGCTAGATTCCACAAATATTAACTCATTTAATGCACATATCAACACTACGAGAGACATTATGGTCATTGCCATAACATAAAAGTTTGTTTCCCTGTGTTGTAAAACTGCATGGCTTCAAACAATAATTTAGATGATTTCTCATGGTTCAGAATCACCTGAACAGGAGCTCTAACACAGTGACAGCCTGATGGCAGTGGTGTCAGAGTCATCTAAATCCCATATTTGACTAGGTTGACATCATAGTAGTCTTAGCCTAGCCCAGATTCTAGGACGCAGAAGGGTAACAGTGGCAGAGACGGACAGAGAGGGAAGGAATTACTGACAGAGAAAAGCTACTGCAGAGGATAAGCCCAATGAGAAACCAGAGCACAGAGAACTTAAATAATGTACCCCAGGCAGCACAGCTGGTATTGCAGAAACAGTTCATCCCAAGCAGCTGAGTTCAAGGCCTCCTGGGAGACACAAGGAAGACTGGTACCCAGTCACATAGTGCAGCTCTGCTATTGTGGTCAAGATCACAGCACATTATTGATAGTGGAAACAGAAGGTCTCCCCACAGGGCTGTGGGATTACAGTGGGGACAAACAGGAAAGTAACTGTGAAGAGCTCTGAAGATCACTGGTTCAGTGCTAGAGATCAAACCCAGGGTCCTGCACAAGCAAGGTTAGTGTTCTACCACCAAGCTACAGCCAGCTCTGGCTCACACGTTCATCAGTCTTATCAAGATACTCATTCCAATTTCCCCATTTGTGTTAGTCTAGTAGATACTAGGTTCTATCTAGTGCTTGGGAAGAAGGAAAAAAAAAAAAAAACCTAAACAAGTATGGATGGAAAGAAATTTCAAGAACTGTTGATCCAAGCCTCTTTCTTATGTTACAGGTAAAAATGATGATCTCATGTGGCCCAAGACAAATGGAGGACTTCCTACTTTTGTTTTTCTCTAGCCAATCAGCAAAGAATAGAAACACAAATGTGTATATAAAATCTGGACCTTTTGGATACTCAAAAGGTCAGATGTGAGACACTTATGACTTGGACCAGAGAATTCAAATTGGAGGGGTAGTCCAGCCTTGTAAGGATCTTTGAGTTCTTTCAGGGCCCCCTGCTGTCTGACATCACCAGAATGTTTAGGTCACCAACTACCTTATACACATTTGGGCCCTTCCGTAGGAAGCCTGAGGAAATGTCATTTCCACTTCAAAAGTGTTAGCCACTTGACAGGACCTGTAGGTGTTTCCAGAACTAGGCTGACTCATCTCCAGAGTGGCCACTTTCTCTCCTGAGCTCTGACAACCTGAGCCAGGGGATAGTTTAGGAGAAAAATAAAACATTTAATTAAGAGCTTTTATCCTGATTTATAACTTCTAAATATTTATGCAGGCCTCCATCTGAACACATGCCCCAAGCCTGCACATGTCAGGAGCGAGGCAGGAGATGGCTACCACCACTCCACCCTGGATGCTGGGCTCTTTAGCACATTATGGCTGTGCACATCCTGGCCATACTGAAGTGTCCATTCCTACTCCATCTCTATCTATGCATAAATGATTTCTCAACTCCTAACTCAGAAGCCCCTTCAAGTCTCCTTGGAGTTCTGTGCAAGAATCCCTGGGACCTCTGTTTGCCTCAGCCCCCACCACTACTCTCAGAAAATCCATTTTTAACACTACCTCTGTCAGACGGAACCTCTGCTATAGCAAACCCAGAGCTGGCCTCTTCAGTGTTATGCTTCCAACACTGGAATCAAGCTATCAGATGTGACTCGTGCTGATGGTGCCGATTTGCCATCCAGGGCAACTGTCCTGGTTGGCTGCAAACTGGAGTTTCTCCCTAAACACAGCCCACTTACTTGCTCTGGCAAAAGAGGGAGGAAGACACTTTTCAGAAAGGGTAGGGTGAGACTAGGGCCATTCAGCGGGACCACGATGGCCCACTTCTGTCTTAAATAACTGATAAGACTGTCAGGCTTTCAGAGCAGTACCCAAACATCCATGCAGTCTGGGCAAGTCTGGGCAGGGAACATAGAGGGAAGAGCCATGAGGAGCCCTACAACAGGCCTTCAGTGAGTTCACGAAGACCCCGCACTCATCCCTCTGAAGAACCCCCAAGGCAGCCCAGCTCAGCATGCAGTTTCCAGCTGTGGATGCCAGGCATTTGTCCCAGAATTCGACAAGTCTGCTGTAAGGAAGATTGACAAGTTGACCAAACATCCTTTGCTCCCCACTAAGTTTGAGGAACAGCTGTGGGCTCTCTTACTTGGTCCTGTCCTTTTTTAATGGAGAAAATTTACCAAGATTTCCTGCAGAAATCCCCCCTTTTCCTCATCATATTAAGCAGCCCCACTTTCAGAACATATCTGAAATCAGGATCTGGTGAGCAGGCAGCATGTTTCAACATCTCTACACAAGAACAGGGACACTGACTCATGACTTTTCCAATCAACAGAGACAGAAACCCAACTATTTACCCTATGTGAAGGGTATAACTCATGTTGTGTGATGTTTTCTCAGTCACATAATGCTTATGCCACAGAGGTCCCATAAAATAGTATAGCCAGGTGTAGTAGCATACAGCTGTAATCACAGCACTTTGGGAAGCAGAGACACAAGATTGCAAGTTCTAGCCCTGCCTGGGCATTTGAGGAAGATCCTATCTCAAAAATATAAACCAACAAACAAATATATACATAATACAAGTTTGGAGATATTGCTTATTGTGCAATACTTAAAAAAATTATAATAGAGCCAAAAAAATTTCTGTCAACTAGTAACATAGCCATCACAGTGTCGGAGCACAATGCATTACTTACAAGTTTGTGATGATGCCATTATAAATAATGCCAGCCATGTGAAAGTTTAGCAATGAGTTACGTACAGTACATAATACTTGATAATGATTATAGATGACGGTTATGAGTTCACATTATGTGTAGTCATCATTATTCTAGTATATATTCCTACTTATATAAAAATGTTCTGTAAAACAATATACCTTGTCAGGCCACCAGCAACCTTCTGCATCTTATGCATACTGCATCTGTTCCTTACATCAAGGAGCCACCTATCCACCAATCCAGCAATGAAGGCAGACCTTTTAGAGACTGAGTGTCCAAACTGCAACCCCAAACCCACTGATTTATTGCAAAGTGCTGTACTGCAATTAAACCCAAATGCTGAGGTTGTAATTCAGAAAAAAAAAAAAAAAAAAAAAAAAAAAAAACAACTCTCTATTAACATCTTCTGTCTTAAAGAAAATATGACGTGTATCATAGGTTCACTACCCTTGGCCTATACCATCTAGATTTATTTAAGTACTCTATGGTGATTGTACAGTGACCAAATTACCTAGAGATGCATCTCTCCCTTTCACTCTTCCCCCGCTTGCTTTTCTCTGCATTGGCTTCAGTCTCAGACTCGTTCTCCCAGCCGATGGCAAGGATGTCCATGCTGAGTGATGTGAAGTTCTTGAGACCAAGGGAAAACACTCTTTTCAAATAAGTCTGCAAAGAGCAAGGCGTGGTGGTGCATGCTTGTAATTCCAGCACTCAGGAGGCTGAGGCAGGAGGATTGGTGTGAGTTCAAGACCAGCCTGGCCTACAAAAATGAGCTCAAGGCCAGCCTGAACTGCATAGCGAGACCCTGCCTCAAAAAGACAAAAAAAAAAAAAAAAAAAAAAGTCTGCAAAGAGATGTTTCTAACAAAAATCTCCTCTAACAACCATCTGAATTCAAATTCAGGACCTCTAGCATCATAGCTGGCATCCATAATCTCTACAGCATTACGTTGTGTACTTCTTTTTAGGACACATTGAAGACAAGTCAATCAAAATGACACTAAACACAGCACTCAGCTAAGATGGAACCAAGCCCCATGCCAAATGCTTTGGTCTTCATTCAAAAGAACCTGGAAAGAATGATCACATTCACCATGTGATAGATGCAGAAAATAATGCCCCGAGTCTGAGGGCTTTACTGCTCCAAATGATAAGAATGTGTTTGGGAAACAGCCTATCTTACTTCCCTGAAGTTCCTCAACCTCACACATCAACTTACTGTTGCCCTGTACTACCAGAAGTTTCATTCTACCCTCGGTTTTGTGCAAAGAACAGCAAGCCTTTGCTGCCCACTGCCTCCATCTGGGGGCACAGCAGCTCTTACAGACAAAAGCAAGCACACTAGAGTAGATGACCAGGCAGTGTGGACATTTATGAAGATCTATCCCACTTTCCAGGAACTTTTATGATTAAGAGGAATGTGTATTTAGTCAAAGTGAAAGCCAACATTAATGCATTTGTGTGTACTTAGGTATTCTGGTGTATTTACACAGCTAACAGGGCTGGGGTTATTGCTTAGTGGTAGAGTGCTTGTCCAGAGTGGGCAAGGCCCTAATTTTGATCCTTCACCTTAGCACTATACACACACACACACACACACACACACACACACACACACACACACAGAGCACTAACATGTGTACATGGAAAAACACTTTCATACAGTGCCAAAGAATATACAGAGAAAAACACATCTCCTTTCCCAAGTTTTTCCCTGAAGACATGCATGTGCTGTTATCTGAACTTAGGTATCTGCTTAAGGATATCCCATGCAAATCTGTGAGTGTGTGCATGCGTGTGTGCATGTGAGCATGTGTGTGTGTGTATGAACTTACATGTGTTTTTATTTTTTCTGACATAAATGAAAGCACCTTCCACATACCTCTCAGTAGCATGTTTTCTTTAACAATACACAGTGGGAATCCTTCCATGCTGGGATTTACAGACCTGTCTTGTTCTTTCAGTAGCCACATAGTGTTCTTTTGTATGTGTTCAACCCATCTCCTAGTGATAGGCATTTATTCCCATTCTTTTGCTTTTGTGTATGTGCTTTAGACCAATTTTTATAACAAAGAGGGAAAAAAACAGTCCTCACTTACACAGAAAATCCTAGTAACGGAGACCTTATTCTATTCAGAGGGATCCTAGTAGTTCTTGTATGCATAATACAAATTCTGAGCTCTCAAGTAAAACTTTGCAGAACTCTGCTCTGCATTAAATGCAAACTAAACAGAAGTTAGTGCCCTAGGGATCTTTTGTTGCTTAAACCAACTGGCTTGTTGGAGGAAGAATAAAAGATGGACCTGTGTCTCCTCAGTGCCCACACCCATCCAGGGCATCTGTGTTCCTTTACCCTCTCCCACCTTTGTCTAGTCTCTTGTGGGCCTCCTCTGCCTCTCCCCTCCTGTGGGAAGAAGTCAGGCCTGCAGGACATCACAGGCAAAGGAATCTGGTTCACACCCTCCCCACCCCTACAAGGGGATTGGTTTCCACTTGGTCAGGAGCCTGTGCAGGATCCAATGAGCTCTGGCTAGAGAGACAGCCCCTGGGAGGACACGCAAACGCTTTGAGGAGTGGCTCTCAAGTGCCACCACGTGGTCCCACAGCGACAGGCGCTTTGTGGACATGAACAGTCTCCTGGGTAACTCCACAGCCGGGACCCTGGAGGCCTATCACAATGACCTCAGTATGGCCAGCCAGCTTTCTAGCCTGCAAACTCCCCTGACAGATATGGCCAGACAGTTCATGAGAACTTCTGCCTGACTTAGAAGTGAATTCTGGCCTTGCTCGACAACAGGATTTCACATTTATTTGTGGTTGGATGTGGCCACCAGAGGGTCTGCTTTGTATATCTGTAAAGGGTGCCTAAGGCCCTGCATACACCCCAATCAAAAAAGGGAACCTATTTTTAAAAGTGCTTTCATTTCGCTTTGTCAATACGTACACAGGTTGTTGTTAAGAAATTTCGTGGTTTTTTTTTCCTTTCAAACGCTTTTGAACATGTTCTTTTCAAGGAAAACAAATACAAAATGAAATATGTTTTAACTGGAAAAGTAAATGTCTAGAATTTTGAGAGGAAGCTGTAGGGGCAGGAATAATGAGCCTTCCTAAGCCTCCCCCTGAAAGCGCAGCAGGCCCAGCCCTCTAAGCACCAGACTCTGACCTTGGGAAGCAGCCTGAACCAAGACGCACGGGGCACAGACGGAAACTCGCCGGCAGGGGTCACTGACACACCAGCTGAGAGCCCGCGGACGCCCGTCAGAAGGGCTGGTTCTGGGAGGGGCGTGCCTGCTTCTCTCCTCCGTCCCTGCCCCAATTTTTGCCCCTACCCCCACCCACCTAGTACTGAGGATGGAACACTGAGCATCATACAGTCCTTTTAAAGACAGTCTCGCTATGTGGCTTAGTTGTGAACGTTGGGCTCTGACTTGTGCTCCTCCTGCCTTAGCCTCCCAATGTGTGTGGCTTCTGCTTGACTTTTTAAGAAGTCAGTGTTGTAGTTGCAAAAGTACGCATGCTTGTAGCGGTTTTTCTTAGTACATTCTACCCTTTGATATCCCCAGCCAGAGAACCTTTACTTTCTCATTAACTTGGAGGGAGACAAACTAGAGACTATCAGTCAGATACTAATTCACCCCTGAGCTGAACCTCTCACCAAGGTTGGCCCATTGTGTATACTAGTGACCACTATGTCTTACCTGAGATTAGTAGGAAGATACACACATGCACATGCACATAACAAAGCACCTGAGGTAATGGGCAAAGACCCCTACAGAGGAGGGGTGGGCACCATATTGTGCCATGCAGCATGGAACAGCCTGGGGAGAGAGGTGCAAACAAAGTGCCTGTGAGCCATCTGCACAGGGGAGAAGCATCCCTGAGTCATGTGTGGGCTAAGAGCTAGTCATGGACAACTGCGGTGGCCATGGACAGTCTTTTCATCAGGGCCATGGCCCCCAACTGGGGCTGGTGGAACCTCAATAGTGCCTCCTGGCTAATGTCCACACATACAGGACTGAGTGAGTGATGGATGAGTGGGTGGGTGAAACAAAAAAAAAAAGGAAGCTAATTCCAAGGTAAGGCTACTGTCTCCACAAGAAAAAGGGTCTCAAATAGAATAGAAAAGAGGTCTCCTAGGTCCCTGGTTTGATTCTTACTCTTCAAATGAATCTTAGTTCCTCTGCATTGTAACAGTACAATCCAGCTTCTCAGGAACCCTCTTGAGTCCAATATCTTGCTTGAAGCCCTGGAAAGGCCAGAATGTTCATAGACTGTTTGCTGAAGAGCTAATTTTATGCATGATACTGTCAGATCTAGCAGGAGAGAAGTATGTATATCCACAGAAAAGGAAACTTAATATGAAACCTCAAAGAAGGCAGTTCTGAATGTCAGTTGTACCAATAAGTCTGTACCTGTCTGCTCCATCCTTAACATCTGCCTTCCCAGTAAGAAGATAGCAAAGGCCAGTGTAAGGCCCAGGCCTTCACATAAGACCAAAAGCACAAAGAAAGGACAGCACGACAGGACTTTCTGCCTTCTCCAGGGACCCTCCTCAATCCACAACAAACCAGTCTTTAGCAAAGGGAAAGGAATACCCAAAATCAAGGCTCTATGAGCACAAAACAAAACAAAAACAAAAAACATAAATTGTGGATGAGCACCCAGCCTATTTACCATGGAATCGCTACATCAGCAGGTACTGGCAATGATCCAAGCCAACCCAAACCAGCTAAATAAGCTATCTTTTAAGTATTCCATTACCATTGTAAAAATGGATTTATAGCCACTTATCAGGCAACCAAGGGGCCTGTATGAAAAGCTGCAGTGACTTCGAGATGCCCTTCAGGACAACACAGGCCTTTGCTCCATTTACTACAGATCCTCTCCAGCAAATGCAAACTTGAAAAGTGTGCTTGGCCTCTTCCTGGGTAAAGGTCATGGGACTAAGAGAAAGCAGCTTATTGTCTGGCTGTGCAGAACAGACATCATTTGTTCCTTCTCAATGAAACTTGGCAGTCTGGGAAGAGAACCAAGTACCCTATGACTTCCCTTGTTAGCTCCACCTCGAGCTCCCACCCACATGAGGCTGGATAAATTGCCCTGTAAGGAGTGGTGTAGGGGTAGGCAAAGGTTTTGGAAGGGCAGAGGTGAGGGCAAAGGGTGATTTCCCAGGAAGGGCCAAAATGTCACCTCAGAGGCTCCTGGTCTAACAATTGGCCTTTTGTTCCTACCCTTTCTCGATAGCTAATAAACCCAAGACCAGATCTATCCCGAGTACAAAGCAGACAGAAGGATCATATGGGATCCCTTTCCCTTCCTCCCATAACAAGAGGAGCTCCTGGGACCACCTGGGTGCTCTCCTGGGCTTCCACCTCTTACCTATTCTGCTTCTATTTTCATCCTTTCTCCTTAGTAGTTAGGAGCCTACTTGCACCATAACCAGGATCTGTGCATAACTAGAAGTGCCTCCAAATAATTTCAGAAGCACATTGACATTTTATGTTTACTAAATATGCACTCATTTAATTTTTCATTACAAATGCCAAGTTGTTGGTGGCCATGAGGATCCCATTGGTCCTCTTCCTGAAAAAGTTGAATGTGGAGCTTCCCAAAAAAAATGGAGGAAAATGAGACCCAGACGAGGGGCCCTTGAATGGTACTTCTAGACATAAAGGCAGGGATTTCAGCATTAGATCATGTTTTGAGACTCCTATGTGTTTCTATACCACACTTCTGTTAAGTATATTTATTTCAGACTTTTTACACGGGCAAAATTGTTCTTATGAATTACCAAATGGAAATGGCTGCCTTCTAGAGGAAAATATAAGGAGCAAGTCATTTCTGAATTCTAATTGGATTTTTAGTGCTGTTTTTATCTATGACTTAAAGGATCCCAAATATCTTTTTCTATTCCTTACCAGAGAATTACAGGACATTACTAATGTTTCAACAAGTTTTTAGTTGAGAACTTTAAAGGTAATAGCCTGATTTCAAAGTAATTAAAATTAAATTCTAATACCAAAAGAAAACCTGTGTCATCTGTGAGATTGTACAGCTCATGATTCTGTGCCAATTTTTCTCTTTGCAATTCCTGCCCTTCTCTATGTAACTGAGACATCTAGCGTTCAGTTCTAAGGAAAACTATTTTCCATTGACTGTGGGTTTAAAGAATTCACAAAATGCCTTTTATGGTGCCTCTGAGTAAAACCATGAATTCTTCCCCCACCTCTAATCCTAGTAAATTTCTTCATGGTGCCTTCTGGGCTTAACCCTTTCCCTGATGAAACATTTTTTTTTCCATCTCACAGAAGCTACAGTTAGTGTTGTTGCTTTGTGAGGAGTTGTGATTTACATGGATAAAGTCCATCCCTGCCCCCCCCCCTCTTGCAACTTTAAAGTAATTATCTCAAACAGAAAACAGAAATCGCTGCTATTGTTCTATGGAGTTGTGTTGAGGGCCACACATTGCTTTTGAATATCTAGTTACTATATATCTACATCTATCTATAGTAATTAAATTGCTTTTCACGTACATAAATAATGTATATCCATTTTTATGACACAATAAACACTATTTTCACACCAGGATACCTTTTGAAAATGACTTATAGGAGTGGCCATATATAGCTCAGTTTAAAGTGTTTGCCTAAGGTGTGAGGACCTGAGTACAATCTGAAAACAAAAGTGAACTATACCTTAAATACAACATCAAAAGCACATGTAGTACAAGGAAAGAAACAGATAAATTGTCTTTCACCAAAATGTAAAACTTTCGTATTTCAAGCTTTAAAGGACTTTTATGAAGAAAATGAAAAAACCCACAGAACAGTCAATGCATTTGAAAATAATGCACTGATAAGGTACATATTTAAAAGGTAGCATTAGAATAAAATAAATTAACAACTCAATTTTCAAATATGCATAGGATTGAAATTGAACATTATTTTCAAAGAATATCTGAAAATGCTTAGTAAGTACATGATGTTCAACATCAGGAAATACCTATCAAGGCTACAATTAGGTTCTAGAGGGGCTGTAATTTTTAAAAGACATGATATTAAGAATCAGACAGTATGTAGAGAAATTCAAATTTCTACATATTGCTGGTAGGAATGTTAAATGATGTAGCTTGCTTTGGAAGCTCCCTGTCAGTTTCTCAGAATACTAATCACAGAGCTATCATTGGCCCAGTAATTCCCCTTTTAGATATGCATGCACAAAGACTAAGGACAACGTGTGTCTACACACAGACTTGAAGACAAGTCTTCATGGCACTATCCATAATGGCTAAACAAAATAGACACCCCAAATTTCACCATCTGATGCAAATACCAAGTATAGTATATACATATAATAGAACATCATTCAACCGTAAGAATATGCAAATCTATAGGGGCAAAAAATAAAATATTTGTTACTTTAAGGCTAGGGTGGGCCAAAATGAGAGAAAAAGAAATGGAGAGAAATGAAGTTTCTGTTGGGGGTGAGGAACATATTATAAAGTTGAAAAAAAATAAAAATAAGGTTGCTGTGGTGATGATCATATAACTCTATGAATATACACTTAAAAAACATTGAATTACACACTTTAAATGGTGTATTACATACTATGTGAATTATATCTGAATAAATCTGTTATAAAAAGTGAATTGCACCAAGTAACATATTTTAAATAATCAGTAATGTGAGAAGAATACACAGAAATCCACATCTTAAACATTCTCAAAACTTCTGGTTCTACTTTCCCCATAAATGTTGTTTGGATACTGTGTGTCTCCACACAAGAACTCAAAAAGAATAATTGCTGAAGTTAATTCTATTCAAGAATCCTCCAGGTTGAAAATAGCAATGATTTTATTATTCATTCTTAAAAAAATAAAAAAATAAAAGGATACCTGCTGAGATGTGGTAAGAAAATCTCAGAAGTCAGTCAACCAGAGCCGGGTGTGGTGGCGCACGCCTGTAATCCCAGCACTTGGGAGGATCGGTATGAGTTCAAGACCAGCCTGGGCTACAAAAGTGAGCTCAAGGCCAGCCTGAACTGCATAGCAAGACCCTGTCTCAAAAAGACAAAAAAAAAAAGTCAGTCAACCCAATTAAGTGGAGAAAGAACACTGGGAAGCAGGATGACCATTTAAAAAAAAAAAAGCTGACAGGCCATGTAAACTTCTGAGACCATCGTCTGCTTTTGTTAATGAGGATAGTAACCCTGTACCCTTTGCAGAGCAAATTCCAGCAAGGAAGTGTGAAGGACAAATGAGACTATTTCTACGCAAAGTCTCACATGCTCCTGGCTGCGCTTTGGGGAGTAACTAGATCATAGGTGTGTGATGCTGGATTAGTCTACTGAGGATTTGATAGCTGAGTACAATGCTGGCAGGTGAAGCCTGACTGGCAGGTGGGTTACTGTGGGTGTGGCCTACAAGGATAGACCCCTCCTACTTTCTTGATTGCTGCTGCCACCTGTCTCCCTTGCCATGTGCACTTTATCCTCTGCAGACCCCTCTGCCTTACCACCTTGCCCTAGGGCCAGCTAACTATGAACTGAAACTTCTATAAACTGTGAGTTAAATAAACCTTCCCCTCCTTTAACTTGTAGGAGTTGGGTATTTGGTTCCTTTCGACCTGCGAGTTAGTCAATGAAGACCCTAGAGGAGGAGAGAGGATAAAAAGGGACAAGAGGCACAAAGAATAGAGACAAGACAGGATTCTGATCAAGTCTCGTTTATTCAAAGGGACGCTCGGGTATATATATATATATATATATATATATATATATATATATATATATATCGGGCACAGGAAATGAGGTCATTAGGCCACTGGCGTCAGCAGGTATCCAGGCAACAGTGGGCGGTCTTGAGCACGTCAGCAGGTATCTAGGCGACGACGGGAGTGAGGTGTAGAGCATGCAGCTTACCAGAAACGGGGAAGGTGTGAGGGAGTAGAAACTTCTCAGGCAGCAGAGAAACAAAGACTTGACTCTGGGACCGCAAGGGAGATGGCTAATGCAGTTACAAAGCAGACACCAGTTACCAGGCCCCCACAGGTTCCAACAAAAAGAATATAACTAAGACAGAGACAATGCATCTGCCAACAAAGGGTGACCAGTCATTCTAGTTCACTAAAAACCTAGGATGTAGGATTTTCAGTTTTAATTTATTTATTTTTTTGTATATTTATTATAGGGTCTACAAGGTTTCACTACACAGATCAGACTTGTAGTGATCCTCCTGTCTTCAGCCTCCCAAGCACTGGGATTACAGGTGCATGCCACCATACCCAGTCTCAATTGTCCCCTCAGTGTGTCCCTTGTGTAGGGGGGTGGCATAGCATGCCAGGGATCAAACCCAGTCCCTTGTCTGCCTAAGCAAGCACTTTAGTCTACTGAGCTATCTGGCCAGCCCCTAGGGCTTTCAATTTTAAAACCAAAACAGTAATGAGAAAATCTAAATGAGTTGCTTATCTTCCTTAAAAAATGAGTTTTTAACATTCAGTAGAAATCTTGAAGCACAGAAAGAAGTACATATCGTTACTCAAGTCACTTTAAGTCTAGTTAAAAATTTAAAGTTTTCCAGGCATGGTGGTACACACATGTAGCCTCAGTATTACTCAGGAGACAATGGCAGGAGGATCATTGAGAGTCTGAGGCCAGACTAGGCTACTCAGTGAGTTCTCACCCTTAAATTAATGTTCAGTTAACTTGTAAATTTAAAATGTTACATTCCCCTGAGTAAAATAACTCTATTCAAACTGATTTATTTAAGTTCCTATAACTGGGACTGGGGAGATAGCTCTGTGACACAAATGCCTGCCTGGCAAGGGCAAGGTTATGAGTTTGAAATCCAGTCCCGCCAAAAAATAAATTCCTATAACCACCTGGCCTTTCTGAAGTGGTTTGTAACAACAAAATAAATGAGTGAGGTTCTAGAAAGAATCAAATCAGAAATAATTTCTCAGATAACTGCAGTAATGGTAACCACAAGTGACTTAGAACAGATACACATTTTAAAAATAGAAGAACTTAGAAAGTGATGAAAACCATGAGTGTTTAACATAGGATAGAAGTGGAATCCATAAAACAGATTTAAGCAGATATACAGTGTCTTAGTTACTTTTCTATCATTGTTGGGACAAATACCCAACACCCAAAATGAAGGAAGTAAAGATTTATTTAGCTCACAGTTGCTGGAGGTTTTAGTCCATACTTGTTTGGCTCCAAGGCTGAGAGGCACATGGCAGAGAGCAATAGTTCACGGCAGCAGAACAGCAACAATAGTGACAGAGGCAAGGAAACAGCCAGGGGAGCAGAGAGCAACAGCAACCAATCAGGGCAGCAGAGCAACAGCCTAAGTCTGTCTCTCCATCTCTATATTACATTCAGGCTCTCCACCTCAGCCTATCTGTCTTAGGCTACACCCATAATCCCAGAACTACTTAGCCTCATAATCCCATTAGTACTAAAACACATAATCCCAGGAATCATGGATCAAGTCTCAAACTGTAGATCAGTATATAAACACATAATCCCAGAAATCATGAATCAAATCTCAAACTCTAGAAGTCCCCACCTGATGATTGCATGAGGCTTTGGGGGGACAACTAGACATAAAACATAACATCCAGGATGCTAAAACTTCTACTGAAAGTATCCACAGCAGAATAAACTAAAATGAAGACAGAATATCAGACACAGAAGACAGGCTTGCTGTTAACAAACAAAAAAAGAAAGATTTCTTAGTATTAGCAAGGGACCACAAGAAATCAGTCCAGCAACTGCTAGATGGTGCAAACAACATAAAATGGATTCAGTCAGTGAAAAAACAGGAGATAGCACAAATGATATTAAAACAGACAAAACTGTTCACAGATGTCAAGACAGAAAATTTCCCTGGCAGGGGAAAAAGAATGTAATATACACCTATGTGAGGCATATAAAACTCCAGTTAGCCATAACAACAAAAAAATTGACAATCAGGCATATAATAGTAAAGATTTGAAAAATTCAATACAAGGACAGAATATTAAAAGCTATTAGAGAAAAGAAACAAAACCTCTATAAAGGAAAGCCCATCAGAATCACAGCTGATTTCTCAACACAGATTGTCAAGTCAAAGAGAGCAAGGAGTAAAGTGTTTGAAGCTTTAAAGAAAACAACCTCCAACCCAGATTGATGTACTCCACAAAACTATCTTTCAAAATTGATGGAGAAATAAGATACTTGCATGACAAAGAATATCTGAGCAAATTTATGTATACAAAGTGAGCACTCCCAAGATATTCTGAAGGACATTCTATAAAGAGATAAAGACTACAATTCCATGAACCTCATAAGGAGGAATCCAGGGCCAGCAAGATGATTCAGTGGTCTAAAGTACCTGCTTAGGAAAGCTTAGGCAACTACAGAGACCGCAGTTCAATCCCCAACACCACATGCTGTGCCAGCTCCACCCCCAGGGCAGGCTGAGCCAGCCATGATACAATACAATACAATACAATACAATATGGTATAGTACAGTACAGTACAATACAAAAGAGTCCATTAGGCAAGGCAAACAATTAAACAGAGGGAAGGAAAAAAAAAAGGATAGAGCCAACAACAGGAAACCCAATGACAAGGCTAAGTCAATATATAAGAGTTATAAACCATTATGACAATGGTCTCAGTTCACCAGTCAAGAGAAACAGACTAGAAGAATGGATCAAGAACCCACAATATGCTGCATGCAAGAAACACATTTAATTCAAAAAGAATTTGGCATATTAAAAATCAAAGTATGGAAAGCAACATTCCATGCAACAGTAATCCAGAAGAAACCAGGGGCAACTGCTATTCTATTTGCAGGCAAAGTAGATTTCAAGCCAAGACTGATTAAGAGAGACAAAGATCACCACTTCCTTATAAAGAGAACAACTCAAAAGAAAGAAATAAAAAACATAAATATATATGCAACAAACACCAGTGCACACAACTATATAAAACAAATATTAATAGACATGAAAAATCAAGTAAGCGCTAATACTTTTTTGAGACAAGGTCTCACTATTTGGCTCAGGCTGGCCTTGAACTCACACTAATTCTTCTGCCTCGGCCTCCAGTATGTGTCAGTACATCTGGTTGGAAATTTCTTTGTTTGTTTGTTTTTGTGGCTCTTGGAGTTGAACTCAGGGCTTTGAACACAATAGGGAAACACTCTACCACTGAGCTACCTCCCCAACCCTAATCACTTCAGACAACATCTACAAATTTGATGTTAGATCCTCTCAAACCTTTCTGTTGCTTCACAGGACAATTATAAACTTAGCAGAATCTTACTAAGTTCCTTAAGAAGTAATAAGTATATTAAATACAACTTACAGATGTAACAAATTGAGTTCACCTAATATTCAGACTCTGTACACAAACTTAATTAAATTATCTCAATATTTTTTGATCAAAATCTTAAATTTTCTAATAATATAAAATAAGAGACATCCATCTATGACTGCAATTCTGAAATGTATATATTTAACTCAATGTATAATGGTGTGGGTTGATTTTCTCTCTTTCTTGGCTTTCTCAGAGAAGCAAGGGTAGTTACCAAGCTGTTCTTGGATCCATGGACTCTGGACCCCAGAGCCAGGATATACTCTGCTCAGATCCTGGATTGGGTTTTCTTAATATGCTAGAGTCCCACCATAGTATGGAGATCTGTATGTGACCTTTTTTTTATAACCATCTGTATTCCCTTTCCATATTTTTGCTTTAAAATTTAATATAAGTTTTAATTTTCTGATTTGAGTTGTTGAGAGTCTGGTCCCCATCTGCACTCATCCTGCCTAATCCCCATTCTGATATGTTTTGAAGAGACCCTGCTGGCTCCCTGCTTTGCACCTGCCTCAGCAGTCTTATGTCCAAGTATTCTGAAACTGCATGATGGATATCATGAAAGGAGATGCCCTTTGAAACCTTTAAATTGCCTTGCAGCTAACTGAGGCTACTGCTATACAGCAAGGAAGTCCAGGTTATGGTGAGCAAGAAGTACAAATCATTGTCTAAGGCCAAGCCAGGCAGTCCTTGAGGTGCTAAGTCTATGGAAAAAAAATATTTTTTTTCAGAACTGGGGATCAGGGCTAGGGAGATAGCTCCGTGGCAGAAGTGCTTGCCTGGCAAGTGCAAGGTTGTGAGTTTGAACCCCAATCCTGCAAAAAAAAAAAGAACTGGGGATCAA
>PVJA010026660.1:0-16889 GCA_004027025.1 Myocastor coypus
ACAGAGACAGAGACAAAGAGAGACAGAGAAGAGAAACAGAGAGACAGAGAGAGAGAGAAGGGGGTAAACTGTAGTCTTCAAAGTTTTAATGTAAATTTACAGACAAAGCTATTATGCATTCTGCTTTTGATGAAGCTATCACCAGATACCTAAAAGAACACAAATATAACTCCTGGCTATATTCCAATGAAGATTTGCAATCAGGTGCTTGCTCTTTGATTTGACCCGTCCTCCCATTGCCACTTTTTTTTTTCTCATATAAGCAAGGCCTATGCTATTTCCTTCATTAGAATTTGTACTTATAAAGGTAAGGAAGGTTTCCTCAACCCTAGTTTGCCAAAAGTGTTTTCATAAATGTTAAAACCCACATTTTCTTCTCTGTAGAGATAACCATATGAACTTACCTTCATTAATGTAAACTATTATCTTTTATGTTTATGTTTATTTTTATGTTTATTTATTTAATTTTTTCTGTATCTCATACAGGTCTGCAGGATCTGACTATGTAGATTGAACTCATAGTGATACCCCTGTTTTCAGTCTCCCAAGTGCAGGGATTACCGGCATGAATCACCACACCCAGTCCCAATCACCATATCAGTGCATCCTAGGGACCCGACCAGCAGAGCACACCAGTGATCAAATCCCACCTGTGGCGCTTTAATTTTTTTTTGTGTGTGTGAGCTTTTATGTATTTATTTATTTGGTACAGGATCTCACTATGCAGCTCAGACTCAAGGTGATCCTCCAGCCTCAACCTCCCCAGCTCTGGGATTGCAAGTGTGTGCCACCATGCCCAGTTTCAGTGACCAGCACAGTGCAGGGCCAGCACCAGCACTGGGATTGAACCCTGGTCCTGGGGCTTGCCAAGCAGGCACTTAGACTGCCAAGCTATCTCCACTGTTTTTTGACAGAGGTTTACATGCTAAATCTAAAATATTCAAGTAGCCTCTAATTGTGAAATATATAAGTTTTTTACAACACTGAAAGTTATGTGGCATTTTGAAAGTATGACCTTAATCAAAATTATCAGTAATGTCCTTCCCTTCTATTGTGTCTATGTATCTAATGTCAACTTTGGAAAACAAGTAAAAGAGAGCACTCATTTCTGTCCCTTCCTTCCAAGCCCTTCCAGTTTATGCAATACAGATCTTACCCATTTCTTTCGGTATCAGGAAAGAAAATGTGCCTCTGAGATATTGGGGACTCTTATATTCGTTCAAGGTGATGTTTAGCAAAATTTAGGGAGATGTTTTTATTTATTTCATTTCAAATTGTGGTTTACAGAGTTCCATGTCCTCCAATATCAATTCTGGCAATTTAGTTCTCTAAATATTTGTGTCTTAGTCATTTTTCTCATGACTGAAACAAAATACGCAACTTCTAAGGTTAAGGGAAGAAAGGTTTATCTGATTAACAGTCTGTAGACGTTTATCTTCATAGCTGATGACCTCTAAGGCTGATTGGCCTGGCAGAAGGGCAGCTCAGTTAAGAAACAGCACAAGGTGGGAGAAGGCAAGCAAAGGAGCAAGCATTGAGCAAGTGCAGCGCCCTCTTTCTGCCGCTCGTATGCACATTCAGGATGGGGCACCCTTCATCCTAGCATAGTACCACCAACCAATCCCAGCATCACATGCTTAATTCAGCATCGCACACTGTAGTTTCAGCCACTTCCAAAATGCCCCATGTATGACCATGTGAAGCTATAGGGGAATATATAGACACAAGCATAGAATTTCATTGTGTAGTTGTTAAATCTGTGGCTGTAAATGTGTTTTATTATTCATTTAAAAGTATACCTAAACCTCTACTCCACAGTATGTCAATCACGGTGGTATGACATCTGCTTTTGTTTAAAAGCTATACACATCTTTCAAGTTTTTCTTGATCGGTTTTGTTACTATCTTATCATTTTAATTAGTCTTTTAAAGAAGCAATTGTTAGTATTGTGAATATCATTATTTATTTCCATTTCTAATTCTCCACTTTTTCTTTAAAATGTTAATCCTGTTTTCATTAGGTTCACTTTGTGAAACTTCAAGCTTTATAAAAAATTACTTAGTCATTTACATGTTTCGGAATGCACTACATACTCAGCACTTTTGTTTTTTTAAATTTTGTAGTTAGGCTAGGCCACAACTGTGATCCTCTTGCTTCAGCACTCAGAGTCCTGGGATTATGAGTGTACTCCACTGAATCTTGCTCAGCTGCTATTTAAATGAATATTTAAACATCCATTTTCCTCTAAGTAACACATTGCCTGTATTGGATAAGTACTAATAACATGTACTTTCATTTTCATTTATTTATAAGTATTTTGTAGATTGTCTTGTGATTTAAATCCTTTTGATTCTTTTTTTTTTTCAGTGCAAGGGATTGAACTCAAGATCTTGCACTTTGCAAAGCAGGCATTTACTCTACTGAACTATCACCTTGGCATTGATTTATCATTTATAATTTAATTGTACTAGGGCTAGAAAAATTGTGTTTGTATATATCCCCTTAACATTTATTCATATTTTCTTTCCAAGTGTCATTGGTTTTGTAAAGAAGAGCGCTTGAAAAATAAATACATAGTCTATACAGTATGCTAATTGCTTCATACACATGTAAAATGATGTTAAATTGCTTTACCATGACTTTAGAGTTATATTTTTACACTTTTAGAGCACACATTATGGTTTATACAGTTCATTATTATATCTTCATAGTGAAACACTTGCTTTATAGTCATGTAGAGTTCATCTTTAGCTCCATGAACATATTTTTCCCTAACTTCTTCTCTGTTTCAAATTAATAGTGCTGTATTCACCTTCTTTTATGGTACTTTCTATTCATTTATCTTTCCAGCTAAGTATTTCTATTTTTGAGATGTATTTAAAGAAATAAACATATAAATAGATATGCATCTGTCCTTAATTAGTTATATGTGCATGCACATGATACATATTTACATATATAATCAAAAGAGACTAAGACAAAGGGACAACATAGATACAGGGATCTACACTAGTAGAGCTCTGTGGTGGACATTAGGTCACACCTCCTAGATTGGTGCTGGCAAACCTATAGTACTTGGGCTACTTGCTTTCTCTTAAGACAAAAGCTGTTAATGTATAAATTGTATTTTTTTAACTAAAACATCAGTCTTCTCAATAAGCCTTCCATTTTGGATAATGGTTTGGGCACTCATCTCTGAAAGATTTGCCATCACTGTCCTAGATACTTCTTCCCAAGCAGGTGCACCAATCTTTAACTCTCACAGGTGCTGACAGCTAACATTTCTCACCTGCACCATTTCAAAAGGTACACTCTCCACCTCCCACCTTTGCTTTTTGGATGGAGCAGTGAGTGGGGATGGGAAATGTATACAACGTATCCCCCTTGCTGTAAGGGAGAACAAACTGTGTCTGAGTTCATTTTCTAAATCTTCATGTATGATCAGACTGAGACTAGATTTCCACTGAAGTCATCTTATGCGTTTTGCATAAGAAAACTTTTCCAATTAATCACTTGCACTAAACCTACATCCTAAGCTCTGCTTCAAAGGAAATCTAGCCCACTATGTCACATAGTATTTGTAATTTAGCAGATATGGACTAGATGTTAGGCACATGTGTGCTTCACACATGACATAGTTTTATAGTACAAATGTCCCAGCAGAGTGAAAATTATTCCCCCAGTGTGCACAAAGAAACTCAAACTGCGTAAAGTGAAAGAACACGTATTCAGCTCATAATAAGCGGCAATTCTAGCTAGAATCAAACTCAGATAAAATGTCTCCAAAACCCTTTTTCCCTCTATGTTGTACTATGCATATGTCATACATCTTTTTCCAAGAACAACTATCATTTCCTAGTGAAATGGAAGTTGATACACATTTTATTTTCCAAATATTGATGTAGTTTGTTTAAAATAAATGTAATATCTTATGCATTTTATAATATACATAAGGGTCACTAATGAACAAGCATGGATTCTATTAAGAAAGAAATAAACATCTTACACACACCTTCATTTTCCTGGAAGGGAAGACTTAGTAGAAGTTGGAATACAACAAGAAGGGAGAAGGCCATGTCAGCACACTCTCACTGTCATAGACAACATAATTCTTATATGGTACACAGGTCTTGGCACAGGATGTATGTTAATTCATGAGCCCCTCTGACACAGGCCCAGTGACTTCTTTGAATGGCTCTAAAGGAGTGCAAGCAGTGTTTCTGGATAGCTTCAGTTATGTGTATTTCAAGGTCAAAACTGATCAAGCATGTAGCTTTCAGTGGGAAGGTGTCAACAGATGCCGCTCAGAATAAGGCATGACCTTTAATTCTTATTTTCATGAATCCCTGCTTAAGTAGGATTTGTTTTAATTTTGTTTTTTTCCATTCATAATTTATTGCTCTCTGAAAAACAATCCCTAACTCATGTTTTATAGATACTTTAAAGAGTTATGCAATCCTATTACATTAGACACCCTGTAGCAAAGGCCCCATAGCTCATCTTTTTGCTTATCACAAAGTGGTCATATATATATATATATATATATATATATATATATATATATATATATATGTCTTGGTTTTCTTTGGTTGTTTTCCTATAACACCAAAATTAGTCAAATCATTTTTTAAATATTCTAGTCTTCATTATATCTTGCCAGTAACCAGCAGTCTTAAGATTCCAGATAAAAATTACAGACAAGTTAATTGCCTTGAATAACTTTTTAAACAATCTTTTCAAAAGAAAAATTCCAACATTTTTAACATTTCCTTAAAATCTAACAATAAAAAACTTGCATACTTTTTACTTAAGCATGTTATTCACAGTTGGCGCTATAGAGGTTATCAGCCCACCTAAGAAATCACATTCTTTATGGAATACTTGTCATAGTTCATGCGCTATGTCAAAATATTTAATCTGCATTTTCCTTTCATTATTCAGCCATTTTTAAAATGAGGGAATTGCTTTCGACCCACTCTTACAGTGTAGGACGCTGTGGTTTTAAAAACAGAAAGAATTACCTAGGTTTTAGATTATCCTGAACCTAGGGAAGCCTTTTACAATTTCTAGTCCTGGGTGAGCAGTACATATAGAATTTGAGCCTCATTTCTGTCAACCCTCAGCTTTTATATTTTATCCCCTGAGCTATACCAAACCCCTAAGGTCAATAGCATACTTATCTTCCTATCTTCAAAGTAATGAAAACTGTTCTTTTCCCCATTCAATCTCCCCAATAAAAACCGTGAATAGGCCTCCATAACTCCCTCCTTTCTACCTCAAAATGAAGCACATAGGGATATAGCTCAGTGCTAATGCTCATACAAAACCAAAAGAAAAACAAGCCCCCATAAAGAGTACTATATACATTTAAGACTTCATTTCCTAACTCCTAAACAAACTCATCCTTTTCCCCCTAGTAAATCTGTCACTTCTTTGTTCCGCCTTTTCACACTGTTCTCTGTTACACTGGCCTCCTCTCCGCGGACCCACCCTGTTCATGTCTCATCTTTCACCTTACAGATATATATTTCCACATATTCACGAGCTGACCTCATCAGACATTGGTTGAAATTCTTTCAGAGTTACACCTCCTCTGCAGGGCACTGTCCATGCTGTGGAGCATAGTAATGGACTTCTTAGATCTGGAAATTGCTCGCAATTTTGACTCCCTTGCCTTCCTCCTTCGTATGTACTTGAGAGATATATGCACAGTAGAATTAATTAGGCTCAGTAATCAAATGGATGTGAGATCTCAGAAGTGAAAGAGGTTAAGAAAAGTGATTGAGGTGTGTAGTAAACTTCACTATGTGATGTATGGTAAAGTGAAGGTAAATCTTAAAAGTTCAGAAATTCTTTTAACCAGATACTTACTAATGTACCATTTTTGAAATAATTAATGTTTTAACTGTCCAACAATAATTCTGTATATATTTAATAGTGCAGTGTTTTATTTTGATACATGCATCTATCATGGAATGATTAAATGGGGCTGAAAAGCATACCTGACAGCTCCAATACTCCACATCTACTTTGGATCAATATGACTCCAATTCAGTGTGTCCACAATCAAGGACATGATGTCTGTTCCCAACTCCTGATCCCTCAGTGGACCATATCTCAAAGAGCAGCAGCAGAACCTAACAGCTATGCAGGCCACTGTTATCTTTGGCTTTCTTTTTCCTGCTAATTCTTCTTTGTTCTTAATCTGTCACCACATTTTGTCAACTTTACACTCTAAATGATGCTCAGAGCACTTATGCTGCCTGTCGGCTTCCTCATCTCAGCTACTACCTGCTCTTCTCTTATCTGATCTTACAATGCATTTGCTAATACTTTGTTATGATTTGTGTTGAGTTGT
This sequence comes from Myocastor coypus, assembly GCA_004027025.1. Taxonomy (NCBI): domain Eukaryota; kingdom Metazoa; phylum Chordata; class Mammalia; order Rodentia; family Myocastoridae; genus Myocastor; species Myocastor coypus. The sequence goes on from PVJA010026660.1 coordinate 6,359, forward strand.
CCCCCTAAAGCCTCATGTAGTCATGAAGCAGTGGGATTCTAGAGTCTGTAATATGTTGGGATTTTATGTGTATAGCTGCTGGAATTATGGTTGTATTATGCCATCCTGGGAACAGATAGCCTGGCTGCAGTATAAGGAAGGGAGGCTTGCCTCCGCCTCCGCCTCTGCCTCTGACTGTGCTGCTGCTCCTCCCTTTTTGGCTTTTGCTCTTTTCTGCCTCTATGAACTGCTGCCCTCTTCCATGTGCCACTTTGGCTTGGAGCCAGCCAGTATGGTCTGAAACCTCCACAAACTGTGGGCTAAATAAATCTTTCCTCCTTAATTTTGGGTGTCAAATATTTTGTCCCAGCAATGACAGAAAAGTAATCAAGACATACCTGCTTCATCCTATGTATAATTTGTTCTCTATATTGAAGGCATACCGAATTAGTTTTCTTGTTGGTAGGGTAAATACTAGAAACTTACAAATTATAGAAGTTTATCTGGCTCACAATCTCAGAGCGATTTCCATCCATGCTTGGCTGGGACCAGGGTGGAAACATTGCAGCAGAAGAGCATGGGAGAGCAAACCTGCCCTCTTCATGGTAGCTGGAAGGCAGAGCTCAAGGAAAGAGGCCCAGCAACAGACAAACCTTCTAAGGGCAGCTCGTGGTATCCCCCGCTCCAGCTGGATCTCGCAGTATATTCAGCTGTGAGCACACCAGTGGCTTAATTCATGGATGGCTACCTTCATGAAATCAGCCAATAACAAATGCTCAACTGGCTGGGGAGAAGGGAGCCCTTCCCCATTGTGGATGGCACTGCAATCCACCACACCACTATGGAGATTCCTCAAAACAACTAAGAATAAGAATTTCATTTAATCAGCTATTCCCCACCTACATATTTTTTCCAAAAGAGTTAAAGATAGCATACCATAGTAATCTATGCATTATCATGTTCATAGCAGCACAATTCATAATAGCTAGTTCTTGGGCTGGCAAGATGGCTCAGCAGAGTAAGACTCCTGCTTAGGAAAGCTTAGGCAACCACAAGGGACTGCACTTCAATGTCCAGCACCACTTGCTGCACCAACCCCACACCCAGGGCAGGCTCAGCCAGCCATAATATAAATGAAATATAATAAAATAAAAAGATATCAACTAAAGTCTCTTGACCTAGATTATTTAAAAAAAAAATAGCTAGCTCTTGAAAACAGTGAACACACTCAACAGATAAATAGATTTTTTTTAAATGAGGTACTTATATACAGTATAGTGCTATTTGGCCATAAAGAATGACAACCTTGAGACATTTTTAGGTAAATGGATGCATTCAAAACCATAGTTTTAAGCAAAATAAATAAGGCACAGAGTTTAAATATAGTATTGTTTCTCTTGTGTGAGAAACTCAAAGGGTAAATAAGAAACAGAATGAGGGACAGACATTGTCAAGTAGGAAGAACTTGTTCAAATAGAAAAGGGAACAAGGGAGGAGGAAAAAGAAAGGGAAGAAATGGCACCCTATGAGCCAGTCACCTCTTTTGGAGTCCCTTAATCCAGTTACCTTGGCAATTAACCCATGCTTTTTGGCATGAGAAGAAGTCTGTCTCAGTTACTTTTCTCTCACTGCTGGGTCAATATATCCAACACCCGAAGTTAAGGAAGTAAGGGTTTATATAACTCACAGTTTATGAAGGTTTCAGTCCATATTTGGCTGGCTCCAAAGCAGAGTGGCACATGGCAGAGGGCAGCAGTTCATGGGAAGAAAGACAGCAAAACAGCAAGAGCCAAGAGGGAGGAGGAGTAGCAACGACAGAGGAGCAAAGAGAGCTGGCCTCTATTTATCCCTTCCTTATGCTGCATCCAGGCTGAATGCCCTGGCGTTGGGTGGGTGGGGGGGGGGCTCTAGCACTCACACCCATAATCCCAGCATGAGATCTTGAATTAATCTTTCTAGAAGTCCTCCCCATGCCTGTATGAAAATTTAGGGGACCCATACATACAACCCATAGCAGAATCTCAGAGTTATTTTAATTTTCATTTCTCAAATGGCCACTGATGTTGAACATTTTTTCATATACTTTTTGGCCATTTTTTGTTTCTTCAAGGAAATGTCTATTCATTTCAGATACCTATTTTTTAACTGGATCTTTAAATTTTGGAGGAGTCTCCTCTATTTGAGTTCTTTATATACTCCAGATATTAGCCCCCCTTTTTTTTTGATTCAGTACCTGACAATTTTTTCCCATTATATAGGTTGTCCCTTCACTGTGATAGTAGTTATCTTTACTGTGAAGGTATTCCATTTGACATGATCCCCTTCATTGATTCTTTGACTAGTTCTTTTTCTTTTGTCTCTTTTTATTTTTTTGTTTGCAGGACCGGGGTTTGAACTCATGACCTTACACTTGACAGGCAGGCACCTGTGCCACAGAGCTGTCTCTTTGATTATTTCTATTGTAACTGGGGGTTTTGTTAAGAACATTTTTGCCTAGAAGTAAGTTTACCTATTTTTGATTTTAGGAGAATATTTGGAATTAATATAAAATTTTCAGTGGCCTTGGTAATCAGTAACATCTCTCCTTTGTTGAGGAAATATTGGAAAATGTTTTCCTTGTTCACATATTTTTCTATAGCTCTAATCTGTTCATTCTTATTTTTTTAACATACTTTATTGTTATAGGGTCTCAATACACAGCTGAAACTCGTGCTGCTTCTATATTTAGCCTCCCCAGAACAGGGATTACAGACTTGAGCCACCACACCTAGACTCGGGCCAGCCCAGTGCACCCTGGAGGGGGGGCCAACATGGCATGTAGTGCCAGGGATCGAATTCCAGTCACTGAGATTGTCTAAGCTTACCTAAGCAGGTGTGTTAGTCCACTGAGCCATATCACCTGCCCTAAATTCTTTATTACTTTAATTCTGATTATTTTTTTCTATAAATTGGTCCCTATAACTTCGGCATTAGTACTTGGCATTTTATTTGAAACATTTTCATACATACATAGAATACTGTGATTACTACTATAATAACAAAGAATAAAAGCAAATGTGCCAAACATTGGCAATGTTTACATATTTGACCTGGCATATATTTTAAAAAAGCAAAAGCATGTTCCTGTGCAATTCAAAATTGTATGTTTACAGTATATGGTGTCTGCCACGTTTTCTAGGTAGGCCTCTAAGGAAGCCTGCAGATGCATCTTCTATGGCTCCCATAGGATCAGTGGGCAGGACTGAGAATCACTGTGGGGGCAGTGTGACAGGGGATCGGGCTGCAAGGAACCAGGACTTTCCAACACAGGACTAGTCCAAAGTTGAAGATGACAACTAGTTGTAGCCGTGTTCTTGTGGTTGACAGATAGTTAGTATCCCAACTTTTTTCAACATTTGGAAATTTCTTTACATATAAATGAGAGTAAAAAGAAACAAAACACCTTTCAATAGTACATAAGTGATACTGACATTTTTCTCTCTCACAAGTTATTCTTTGTAGGACATATGTTGTAGGTCATTTTAATCAATTTTAACTGCCCTTTAGTCTTATAAGATTGAGGGTGAAGTGTACTCACGCTCACTTTCCCATTGCGATTGTCTTCTTCTCTCACAGCCAGAGCCTTCAGAAAATTATCTTGCAGGTCTTTACCAGCACTTGTCAGTGTCCTGTTAAGAAGAAAGTTTACTGTTTTGTTGCATGACAAATATACTTAAAATACTGGGGACAATTTTTTTCTTTTTATACCAAGTGCCAAGTGTCTTAGAACATGGAAATGTTGTGCAGTCATTCTGATCTACTATGATTCTTTGACTCAGTTTCATGCAATGATGCTGTCTTTACTTACAAGTAATATGAGCGAAGTCTGTGAGTAGTACATATTTGTGCCAAATATAATAAATTTCACTTATATACCTCTTTCATTGTTTCTGTCATATCAAGAAAAGCTAATTTTTTTAATATCTGTTTTTTACACTGAGGATTGAACTCTGGACCTTGTGTTTATCAGGCAGGTGCTTATACTACTGAGTTATATCCCTGGCTTAAAATCTTATTTTTCAGTTTTTCTTTTTCTTTATCTGTCTTCTTCTTGTTGTTATTCTTGTTGTTGTTGCTGAGTCAACAAATTTTTACCCCTTCCTTCCCACCAAAAAACATCAAATTGCCGGGCGTGGTGGCTCACGCCTGTAATCCCAACACTCGGGAGGCTGAGGCAGGAGGATTGGTGCGAGTTCGAGACCACCATGGGCTACAAAAGTGAGCGCAGGACCAGCCTCAACTGCATAGCGAGACCCTGTCTCAAAAAGACAAAAAAAAAAAACATCAAATTGTCACATATGTGTGGTTATACATGCCTACAATCCCAGCTACTCAGGAAACCTAGGCAGGAGAATCACAAGTCCCTAGGAAGTCGGGCAACGTACTCAGACACTGTCCTAGGATTTAAAACGTCAAGGAAGGTTGGCATATGCTGGCATATGCAGGTTTCTGGGCTTGACCTCCAGTTATGCCGGGCCAAAAAAAAAAAAAAAAAAGAATTTATGTATAACTCAAATGTAATTTATTTATTCATTTAAGGAAATGAAAATATTGTATACCTAAATCAATGTAATTAGTAGAACAGAGCATTAATTTTAGTTCTATGAAGCGTGGAAAAAAGACAAGAAAGACAGGTTGAGGTATCTTCGTTAGACAAATGGAAGCATTAGGATTTCAAAGCAGGCCTCAGCTTTTCACAGAGATTTCAGAAATGCAGAACTATATCATAAAGAGCGTTCAAAAGTGATTTGTGCAACTAGAATCTTATCTGATCTAGAGCCTGTGCACTAAGTGCAGAAGAAAGGCTATGTTAGGAAGTGCTGAAGAGGTCAAATCAAACTGGAGATACTGTTCACTGAAGAGTTCATGAGGAATTACTGCCAGGTTTCATTAAACCAACATAGACAATTATAGTAGGTAAACTACTGATTACTTTCTTCACCTAGTAAAACAGCCGTCTAAACTGATCATGACATGTCTGCATTTGCTTCTCTACATTTATTGTCCTGGACTTGCAGTACTAATACCAGCCAGTGAACCAAACATTCAGGTACTCACACAAAATAACTGTTAATTGGTGCTAATGAAGAAAGCCAGCTATTTAAAAATTTATCTATTTTTATCCAAAATGAATATATCACATTATAGTGTATCCTAAGTACTATTTTGTCACCAAGTATACAAATCATAAAATTTATTTTGTCAGCTGACTACTCAAAAAGCACATCAGAGTCCAATTTGACCACAGCCCCATTGCACAACAAAGCTTTTGGAGATAGGGTATCTCTATGTAACACAGGTTGGTCTTGAACTCCCTATGCAGGCCAAGGTGGCCTTAAACTTACGTGATTCTCCTATGCCAGCCTCCCAAAAGCTGGCTTTACAGGTGTGTGCAAACATACCCAGCAATTGTTTTCTTTCTTTTTATAATAAAGTTTATGATAAAATTTAAATACATGTAATATGTCACATTCATCTTAGGGAAATTGCAGTGGTACAATTTTTTAAAAAAAAGTGTTACAGTAAAAGATAAATTTGTTTTTAATAGCATCATAAAATATTTCCCATTACTAGAGACATACAATGATTCCATCATTTTTGCCTCTTTCTGAAGCTGTCCATGAATTTCTTTTTCATAGATACCTTTATAAAGTATGATAAAAACAATACAGTGACTGCTCCTAACAACAATGCAGGGTCTTCATCCACCTGTACTGGTGTGTCTGGTATTCCATGAATTCTGCCTCTTCCTCAACATAAGTCATGAAAGAAGAATGCTTTGAATTAATTCAGAGATTAGACACCCAGCAGAACTCAACTGAAGAACTCATGAAAAATTTCTCCCAGAACTGCATCAGAATATGACAAGAAAAATTAGATGAGTGTATTTGCACATGTGGGAAGTATTTTGAAGGGAATTAATGACAATGTGCCTTTTATTGTAACAAAAATGAATTATAATTTAAACATTCACAATACGTTTTCATCATACTTTATATACATATCATAATTTGGTGAGTTGCTTATGTTCATTTCATGATATATTTTACAATTTTCTGTTCTACAGTTATATTATTTCTGAGAATGTACAGGCAAATAGTAACCAAAATTATCCCAGGTGTGTCTAAAATAAAAATGCTAGAAAAATAGAGTTTTAGGTGCCACTAATAAGAAAAAAAAAAGACTCTAACTAATCTTCCAGACCTGGCTTCCTTGCTAAAGGCCCAGGTTTTCAGCAGTCTTCTGGGCCAGGCTGGAGAAGGAAGCAAATTCTTGCTATGCCTTGCTAGGGCAGAGATTCTTCTCCCTTCTTCTGCTAAAATGAAAGCCTCTATTTTCAACTGGGCACACAGTTGCCTGAAATAAAGAGCACTTTTGTTAGCCTCACTGAAGCTGGGTGTGTCCATGTAACTAATTTGTACACAATGGGTCCCAAGTGAAAATGATGTTCAAATTCCAGGAACTATATCTGAAAGGGGGTGGGGTATACACTGCTTCTTATAGCTATAAGGCAATATGACTACTAAAGCTCCAACTGTCATCTTGGACTCAAGTTAAAGGTCATTATGAGAGAGAGAGAGAGAGAGAGAGAGAGAGAGAGAGAGAGAGAGAGAGACAGAGAGAGGGAGAGACAGACAGAGAGACAGACAGAGAGACAGAGACAGAGAGAGACAGAGACAGATACAGAGAGAAAGAGAGAGAGAAGAGGGAAGAGGGGAAAGAGAAAAAGGGAGAGGAGAAGGGAAGGGGGAGGGGTAGGGAAAGAGGAGAGGAGGAGAGGGGAAGGGAGAGAATGGGAGACGATGGGAGGGGACAGGAGGGGACTGGAAGGAAGAGGAAACACAAGTTCCCAGCACAGCCTGGCTTGTCATCGGGCTTGTCTTCCTCCATATGCAACTGAGAAGAATTTGTACTGTTTCGGCCTCATTGATTTGGATGTTTCTATTACATTCGGCCAAGCTTAATCCAAGCAGACAATTCACCACAGGAGCCTTGCACATCCTTCTGAAGAAGATGCTGCTCAGGGGTGAGCTTCTTTACCAAATTGAATGTCAGTCTTATCTGCAATATTCTAAGGATTTCCTATTGAAAAGAAGAATCTGTGGGCCAGTGAGATAGCTCAGTGGACTAAGCACCTGCTTAAGCAAGTGCAGCGATAGGGTTTGATCCCCAGCACCACATGTGGTAGTCCTGCCTGTAATCCCAGTGCTAGGGAGGCTGAAAATAGGAGGATCCAAGCTGCACAGTGAGACTCTGTACCAAGTACACTTCAAAAAATGAAAAATAAAATTTATGTTATTATGAGATGTTTTCCTTTTTTGTATGCCTCTGTTTTATTTCCCTTCTACTCTGAACAATTCCTTTGAAGATAAAGACACATGCTGCAATAACTATTGTTATTCTCATTGATCATTAAATTTGTTTTGATTTTTCATAAAAATAAAAACTAAGATCAATTATTTTTAAGTAGAGGTGGAACCTTTTAAACAGAACCAAGAAATAATGAAACTAAGCAGAAGTAGAAGATGAGGCACTAGTTTTTAATTCCTACTCATTCCTCGATTGATTAGTTTCCGTCACAACATTTTCTGAATGTGGGTTTTTTACGGGGGTCAAGATAAACTTTAAGCTTCCTTGTCTAAAGTGTGTGGTTTAAACTTGTCATACGGTATTAACTATCAACTTCCATCATACAATTAGTCTAAGCAATGTGTGTATTACAGAGACAATGCATAAGATCGCACTGCTGCTTCTGTATTGTTATTAAAGTCTTCCATACAGAGATGCAGTTCATTTCCTAAAACTCTACAAAGAGGACTTAAGAACTTTTACTACATAAATTGCAGTGGGGTAGATAACTGTTTAGGATTTCACAACTATTTTAGCAGAGGAAAAGATTGCATAAATAATCATTCTTACACTATGCTACAAGCCGAGAATTTAAAACATCTCAGGAAGAGGAAATACTAGGGGAAAAAAGTTAATATAGAATGTGTGGTAAGAAATTCTTAAATCTTTAACATGCATTATTGTTATTTAACCAAGTTTATTTAGCAGTCAGTGACCTGAGAAACCTTGCTTAAATAAATATTACAAAAGGAGCTACTTCCTCAAGAAGTAAAGTAGATCTGTTGCAAAATCTTAGTGTTAGAAGTTTTATAAAGGTAAATACTTCATCTCTGTTGTTTACACTTCACTACACTTTCAAAATGGGGTAAAAGTTCCATGGATGAGTTAATTTTTAGCAACTCTGTTTAATCATTAGCTACATGCATTTATATAATCCTACAGGAGTGACTAAACAGAGACTTAATCCTCAACAATTAAACTACTGGTTTTATAGTTTAGGTTTGGTATTTCTCTATTGTTTCACATATTTATATTATTAGGTTAACTAATAAAGAGAAAATATATAACAAAAGAAAATTTTGTAAAACTTAAAGCAGGAACTTATTTTCAAGGTTATTGTCCTTGCCTAAGGGTTCCTTAACAATGAATTGCATCCCTAGGTATTTCTTCCTATTAGTTGCCCTAAGATTTGAGATGTATTGTTGGGGCTGTGCAAATGAGCAGTGCTGGTGGATCCTGAATATGTGAGCCAATAGGCAACTTCCCATACTCACTATGACAAGTCGGGGCTTAACTCCCATTTTAATAATAAGAATACACTTTGGGGTACTTTTTACTGTGCTATATCTCTAAGTGAGACATTCTGTAAGCACTTTCAGTCATTCTCAAGCCAAGCCCTAAATAGGGATGTTTTAACTTCTATTTTAGAGTTGAAGTGAAACTTAATAGGTTTAAATAATTTGGTTATAATCAGTCGATATTCAGGGTATAGTCTAGATCTCACTGATTGTGAGTCATTATTCTACAGCCGAAGTCCCAGAATATGTCAAAGCCCAACTATCATAATATTCTTCTATTGTGAAAGCATCAAGAATTCACTGGGGCAGAGAAATTTAAATCAGTAGGAGGGTACGCAGATGGGATGAACATGACACCTTCTTCTTGGTATCTCTACAGAAAGCTCATATCACGCTCATCATTCCAGTCTAAGCCAAAGCTCTAATCAATTACCCCATCCTGTGGTAATTTTGATTTGCTTAAAAGGCAGTGAACTCTAACATAAACTGCATTTCATGTTTGTGAAATTTGCATTCAACTCCAGCACTTGCTTAAATATGTAATTCAATCTCTGTGTTTTAGTTCCATAAATTATTTTGTTTAAATTTTGTTGAATTTTACTCACCTAAATGTGTATTGTGAAAAATGCATATTATCTTCTTTAAAACAGTAAGCAGGGCCAGCCAAATACCTCAGCGGATTAAAGCCCCTGCAAGCAGGTGCAGGGGTCAGGGGTTTGATCCTCAGGCCTGCAGTGCCAACCCCAGCCCCAGGGGAGTGCTGAGACAACTGAGACTGGGCGTGGTGGCACATGCCTATAATCCCAGCTCTTGGGAAGCTGTAAACAGGTGGATCACTATGAGTCCAATCTAGCAATGAGACCCTCAACACCCTGTAGACCCTTCCCTAAAATACAAACAGGAATAATAATAATAATAATAATAATAATAATAATAATAATAATAGTAATAATAGTAACAATAATAAACAGCAAGCATTTATGATGAAGCAGTTTTGAAAATAACTTTATTTCCCTTAGAAAAGCTTATATATAGACTATGATAAGTACTTCTATTTGCAAATATGATTGATTAAAAATAAAATTAAGTTCAGCATAATTGGTAACAATTGCTCAGTAATATTTCTGATAACATTTAAAAATTAAATATAAATTTTGTGCTTTCAGTGTGTTTTGACGTAGGGCATCCATTACCCTGCCACAAATAAATTATCTTTATGAGCATTTTCTCTGGGAAAACATGATGAAAATACACGTGCAAGAAATTCTGAGGTCTTTTGCTTTGTTTTCTACATAAATTAGGAGAAAAACTCCTATATTTCTTCAAACAGTATGTTTCATTAAATATTTCTAATTACCTCTAAAAAGAAAACTATAGTATCTGAAAAAAAAGAGATTGAAGAGAATATCAAAAATTAAAAAAAAACACCCCCTCTCCTTGATAGGCAGAACCAGTATTGTCAGAATGACCATAATCCTAAAACTCAAACAGATTCAGTGCTATCCCAACCAAAGCACTATTATCATACTCTGCAGATCTAGAGAAAAGAATCTTAGAATTCATATAGTACTGGAAGAGACCCAATATAGAAAAAGTGACTATAGGCGTTATTGTGCTTGGGTAAGCATGATAGGCTATGACATGAACTACCATTGATAATATCAACGAGAATCAAAACTGAGATATAGGATTAGAGGAAGAGGGAAGGGCAAGGAGAGAAGGAGAAAGGGATCAAAAGAGGAAGAAACAAGCTGTTGGATATACATAGAATACTCCACAAGATGACTGTAAACTGCATGGATTGCAAAAATATACTGATTTTTTTTTTTTTAATTTAGGCACATCTCTACAGTGGGGAATCTTCA
>PVJA010026660.1:16989-29530 GCA_004027025.1 Myocastor coypus
AAAAAAAAAAAAAAAAAAAAAAAAAAAAAAAAAAAAAAAAAAAAAAAAAAAAAAAAAAAAAAAAAAAAAAAAAAAAAAAAAAAAAAAAAAAAAAAAAAAAAAAAAAAAAAAAAAAAAAAAAAAAAAAAAAAAAAAAAAAAAACACCATATACATGACTTTGGCATACAACAGAATTTATTTCATGACAAGTCTAATGGGTAGAAGTTAGAGAACCAGGTGTTACACAGTTGGACAGTTGGGTCCTGGTGAGGGCCATCTTCCTGGCGTTTAACCTTTCCGCCATTATTATGTCCACAGGCAGCAAAAGGAGCTGTCCTCTACTCCCCTATGTCTTCTTTTATAAGAGTACTTATTGGGTCTTGGCCTATCTCCAGTCTCCTAAATGAATTCATGGCAAATAGTTTATTTATTTTTTTTAAGAATTTTTTATTTTATTTATTATTTTTTTTCTTGTTTCAGAACCTTTGTTTATTCACTCATTTTCATGGCCAGCTCAGCCCACGCCCAGGGCAGGGCTGGTGTAGCATGTGGTGCCGGGGATCGAACCGCGGTCCCTGAAGCCACCCAAGCTTCCCCAAGCAGGTGCTTTAGACCACTGAGCCATCCCACCGGGCCCAAATAGTTTAGATAAAAGAGCCAGGTGGGATGATTCGGTGTGGGGGGCATACAGAAAAATTAAAATTCCCTAGGAATTGAGACAAACAACTTCTCTGGGCAGCCTGGATTTATTTAGTTTTCAGACAGGGAAAGGGGATACTGAAAATAAAGAAAGGCGATACTAGTGCAGAGAGTGACCAGGACCCTGCACAGTGCATTCCAAGACGTCTGAAAGTTGTAAAGTTTTCCAGTTAAGAGAAGTTTGATCTCTCTAAGGTTGGCAGCTTACTGCTGTGGAGTAGGAAGTGTCAGCAACCCACGTCCTTGGCTCTCTGCTGTGATGTTATCTTGACTTCAGAGCACGAATGCAGACAGAGGTCCCTGTGTTTATCACCTTCTACATCCCAGTGTCTTAAAGATCCACCATTACATCCCCAGGCAAATAATATATCTAAATCTAATCATTAAACACTTCACATTTAATATCATAATTGATCGGATTATACATACAGCTCCTTTATCTTAGTTCAATGAGAAGAAAAATTTGTACTAATAGTTTTTATACAAGATTTCAAGTCTGCATCTTGCACTCTGAACAAATCCTATGAAGACCACAACATGCAATGTATTAATTATTAGAACTGCCCTACTAACCTGTTGTCAAACTATCTCATTGCTATTTCTTTTCATTAAAATTAATAAAATAAACTAATAAATAAACTAAAAAATCATAATTGAGGCCTACAAATTTCTGCATAAAAATTTTGAGAGAATATAGCTTAGCCTATAACATGCTTTTTCTTATTTCCCAATTAATTTTCTAAGTTTTATTTATTTTCTTGGCATATTCTGTCTAGACTGCCTTTTTACCACTTTTGTACAGCTCAAGACTGTAAGTTTTCTTTAATCCTATGAGATGAATCAACATGCTTTCAATTCCTGATATGCATAATTTTGAGTTATTGAAGTTACCTATTCTTTTCTCTCCAACTCTCTTCACAAGGGGGAAATAATTTCAAGGCAGATGAGCACAAAATAACTATGTTAGCTTTTCATTGCTGTGACAAAATTTCTGAAAAAAAATAAAGAAGGAAAGATTTATTCCTTCTGAGTTTTAGAGGATTCAGACTATGGTCAGATGACTTCACCAGAATGAGTCTTGGGCATCCCAGGAGACTGCTCATCAGGAGGAGGTCAAGGAGGAGATGTGCCACTCTTGGGCATAAGTTCCCAGTGATGGTAGCTCCTCTAGGTAAGCCCTGCTCCAAGTGGCCCATTGAGCTGTGAGCACATCAATCAACCCATCCCCTGAAGAAGACATAGTCATTCATGTATGCCCCACCTCTGAACACTGCTGCCCTGGGAAAGCAAGCATCCAGTCCTTGAATCTTTGGCAGGACACTTCATATTGTAATTGTAATATTAAGCTGAATACAATAGACCATGAAAGTCAGTCTCAAACAGAACGGAGACATATTTACTGTTCCTTATCTCAAATAGGAATTTATACTAATATATACATGATCCAATTATATTATTAAATGTAGAATGCAATAACTTATTAAACTCAATTCTTATAAGTCATCACCAAGACACGGACCAATGACTAGGAGCCCTGTTCACTCCTTCCTGCTCACAGTCCCATCTTCTCACCTTCCTCACGGGGACTCCTACATTCGCATTTTTCTGCTGTGTTCTTCTCTCCTTTCTGCTTCATCCCAGTCTCCAAATATCACAACCAGCGCTAGCTTTTACCACATAAGAATGCACCTCTGAGAAGAGGGCTTTACTTGAGAAGTTTTCTTTCATAAATGGAATCATAAAGTATGTATTTGTAATATGCTATTTCTTGCTACACTCCATGAATGTTTATGCATGTATCTCTACTTCATTTTCATTTATTTTATTTATTTACTTCTTTCTTTAGTACTGGGAATCAAACTCATGACCTCACACTTGACAGACAGGCACTATGCCACTAAGCTATAGCCCCAGCCCCATGTTTGCATGAATGCTTATAAAAGCTCATACAGCCCCATGTTTGCATAAATGCTTATACAAGCATTTATTATTAAGATGTCACGGTTTGTGTCTAATTTTGGGTCTATTATAAGCATGTTGTCACAATTTCTTGTACATTTGTGCTGAGTAAGATTTCACTGAAATCTATTGCTAGCCATAGAATAACTAGGGTATAGGATTATTTGTAGCTTCAAACTTATAAAATATCAACTGTTTCTAAATTCTTAGAAGCAATCATACCACCACTACTAGACATAAAAGTTCCCTTTGTTCCACCTAATTTCCAACATGTGTTACATCCATTTAAAAAAAAAATTGAGCAACCAAGTGTATATGTATTATTATCTCATTATCCTTTTAATGTTGCATTTCCCTGGCTATTTTTATATGATATTTGCTCACCTAAATTTCCTCTTATGTAAAATGTTCATTCTAGTCATTTATCAATATTCTGTGAAGCTACTGATAATCTTATTCATTCGGAAGAGTTCTTCTTGCATCCTGGGTACTGTATTTTTGTTACTTTATATGACAAAAGCATATTCTGCAGTGTATAGGTCTTAATTTGACTGTGTGCCAACATATCAAAACTTTATTTTATCATTGATTTTTATGTTTTCAAAAAACTTTCTTCACATTAAGGCCACCAGCACATTGCTTTATGTGATCTTTTAAACTATTACTGAAATGAACCTGAAACCTCACTTTTTTGATATTGTTAATACAGGAAGTCATTTACTTTTGGTTATTATATACAGAACAAAATCCAGAGCATCACAGAACATGGGTACTAAATAACATCTACAGACTACTTGAAAGTATTTAAATTCTTCTAATAGGATCTGATGTGTTCAGATAATAATTGACCAAAATCATACAAATGATATTTTATTGTCATTTTTTGCAGTACCAGGGATTGAACTCAGGACCCTATGCATGCCAGGCAGGTGCTTATTCTACTGGGCTATCTCCCCAGCCCCATGTTTTGTTTTTTAGTAACACTCTTTATTAGATTTTAAAGGTGTTCACACATCTTTCCCCACAAAGTTTTTAAGTTGCTTTTTAGCTTGAAACGATTTGTACTTAAAACAAATACAATGCATCTTAAAATTGATCTGCACAGATTAATAATCATGTACATCAGATTTCAACAGATCATTGCCTACATTATATTAAAATACTGTGAATTTTTAAAGTACTATTGAATATATTGCTTATATTTCACTATTTTTTAAAAAAAATCCTATTTTCTAAAAAGTGAAATGATGCCTTCTCTTAAATATATACAAGAAAAATATATGCTAACATACATAGAAATATATTGAAATAGAATTTTAGGTCAAACTTCCATACAAGCAAAAATCTGATCACTGAATAATTTCACATCTTTGGAACATCAGATCAACAGTACAATCTAAGGACTGGGGATATAGCTCAGTGGCACAAATGCCTGCATGGCAAGTGCAAGGTCCTCACTTCAGTTCCCTGTATAAAAAAGGGGGGATAACAATCCATATTTAACATCAGAGAAATAGTGGACGTAAATCCTACATGTGTTTTGTAAGTCTCCTGTCTTTTCTTATAAACTATTTTTGGTAGCTTTCTATTTGCTTTTAACTTAATTGAAACAGTATTCTTCAGGAGTTGGTTGAGCCAAGATTACACTTACTATAGTTTAGAACTTTTCCACCACATACTGTGATTTCCATGGAATTTCCAGGAAGCCATCAATTTATATTCTAATAACTTTCAGAAAGGAAAATTACTTGAAAAATTATTCATTTATTGGTATGAATGAAAGAGCATTAAATTTCTCTTAAGAATCAAAATGGTTCTACCTCCCCCATCTTTTTCTGTGTGAGAGATTTTTTAAATGAAGAAATGTACTGTAAAGCTATCAACATGTCTAGGAAAACTTCAACTCTCAGAAATACATACAAGAAAGGAGAAAAGTGTTAAAATGTGCCATAGACAGTTGTTTCTTTTTTATTTTCTATATTGAGGAAAACTCAAATTTGAGTCCTAAGATCTGTGGTGCCTTAGATCAGCCAAATTCTACTACTTTTGCAGGACAACTTTGCTTTCCTTTGAGGGCACAAAATGTATTGACTTCCATGTGAGAATATGTCTCCGGAGGGCTCCTTTCTTATACCTTTAACAAGTTTCTCTAGTTAATTCTTAAACACAGTATGTTATGTTAAAATATAACTTTTCTTTTATGCTCTTCTGGGAGTGAACTTACTACATCTTTTATTCTGATTTAGAATGCACTTTTGATCTTCTGGTTGTATTTAGATAACAAACACAGAAATTAAGATCAAATAACTCTTTGTTTGGTAAGCCCAACTCCATCCCGTATCTGTTTGTAGAAACCCATCCTATTATTTCACAGAACACTGAGATAGTCATGTGTAGTACTTGATGCAAAAACAGCATTAGAAAGTTGGAAAGGTCATGATACTCAGTAACCTCATAGGTGAGGTCTCTGTGTATATTTTTGTAATATTTTGAATAAATAGATTTTGGATGCAGTGAAATTACAACCAGCAACAACTCACCAGAGAAAAGCAGGCCAAGTGAGAGCCCACACTGCATTTCTCAACAACTGTACAAGATGGCATAACTGCAAGGCATGAGAATGGATGGACACTGCAGTCATCCGAGAAGATGAGAGTGTAAATGGGGGACAGGAAAGGAAAGGAGTCTCCGGGTGGGACTTAGGAGAGTTCCACTTGACAGAAACTGTCAGAAAGGCTTGTTGCCTGGTGCCCTTTGTAAATGCAAGGGGTTACTTATATGTACAAAAATTTTGCTCTGAGATTCCATTTATATCCTGCCTAAGAAATAGAAAGGATGGAAAACACTAGAGAGTGAGAGATAGAATACCAAAAGAAGATGGAGATGTGGAGAGGGAAGAGAGGAAAATGAATGGAAGGAGAAGGAAGGGGAAGGAGAAATGGTGAGATGGATGATTTCATCCTAACACCCTGTGGAAGAGTCAGCAAAGTCATACAGAAATCTGAGAGCCACAGGCTTCCAATACAGAGCAGAGACTACCTGTTACCATTACTGCCTTACTGCCTGAAGAAAAGCAGCTCTTGGCAGGTGTGGCCTTGGTGCAAATGCATCCAGGGTTTCAAAGTTATCTGAGGTGGCCTGCAGTCAATTATACTCCCTTTTGAAGTGTATCCTCATTATAGTCATGATCTCTTCATCTATAGCAAAAATCCCAAAATTCACAAATACCTAATGTTATATATCATTGCTTTATTGCAAACACAAGCTCAAAATAAAACTACCAATATATCATCAAGCATACGTTTACTGAAAACAGCTTAAGACTCTTGCAGTTCTTAACAATTCTGCAGAGATCTGAGTGTGTTTCAGAAATTATGCTTGCAGTATATTCCTCTAGGGATATTTATTTACACATACATTACTGTGTTTTAAAGTGTTTTCAATAGAATTTTTTCTTCATAGCCATTGTAGTACTTATCTCTCAATTACTATAGCAAAACACCTAGTCAAATTTTTAAAAAGAAAGGATGGAGAGCCAGCAGGTGCCCAGGCCCTGCGTATGTGTTGGTGGGGGAGTGTTCTTCCCATTCCCTGGCTTTACACCTGTAGCAGGGAGACCTTCCACATGCTCACCGGAACCTCCTCTGTGAGGCATGCCCAGTATGGAACCCTAGAGCAGAACTCCCTGCAGACAGGCAAGGAGTGAGACCCACCCACCTAATACAGGAGCTGAATATCTTGCCAGGGGAGCACAGTGGGTACACTTCCACAGGCTGCAGCAGGAAGAAGCTGAGGACAGAAGCCAGATGCAAGCCAGGCACATGTGGACAAGTTCATGCTTGGTAGATCTGAACCCAGTAAGCTGAGACACTGCTAGAACGAGATCTATGAGACCATCGCCTCTCTTTCTCTCTTGATTGAGAGAGGGGGCAATAGTAAATGGGTTACACTAGCACAAAAGGAGAGGTAATCAGACAGAACTTAGGGAACTAATTTAATGCCCAGTATAACATCTGCTTAGCTCTAATGATTGTTCATAGGGTCTGTAAGACAAACCCGTTAGATTCAAAAGTTTGTCAACTGCTAAATCACACTACCTATTGCTAGTATTGCTAATTGTGGCTAAGTACAAAACTGTAACTGCCTTAACTGCATAATCTCATATCAGTATATGTTAAGGTAACAAATGCACCAAAGCTCTACAAAAAGGTAAGAAGAAAGTGCTATATGAAATGACAAAGAGAAGGACAAAAATGCAGTATCAGACCTCTAGTCTATCCAGGACAAATGCAGGAGACACCAGGATAGAAGAAATTGGAAATCACATGCCTGAAATTTCTGAAATAATAGCATCTGAAGTCAAGAAACAATACAGAAAGGTATAGAGGAAATAGGATGAGTGATAACCCCTGAATTAAAAAAAGAAATAATAACTATAACGAAAGAAGTATTAAGTGTTTGTAAAAAAAAGACACTGATAAGAATAGAAAAATGATAGAATCCTTCAATGACCAATGTAGGAAAGAAACAGAATTCACGAAGCACATTCAAAGAGATATATAGGAAACTAAAACCTCAGTCATAAGCTGGGAAAACTGTTTGAATGAAAATGAACAGTTGCAGACTTTTTTTTTCAGAGACCCAGGTTTGAACTCATGACATTGCACTTGCCAGGCAGGCACTTGTGCCATGGAGTTCTCTCCCCAGGCCATTTCAGACTTTGAAAACACCATCGCAGCAAGTGAAAATGTGAAAAAAAAAGACCTCTTAAAAACAACTAGAATGCAGGAAAATATAATTCAATCTGCAAAATGATGAACACATGAACAACATAAGAATATAAGGCATCAATGAGAAAGAAGGAGTCAATACAAATGATATAAAAAGGAAATGGGCAGAAGTAACAGCAGAAATCTTTCCAAATATGAACAATCTGACATTCAGGTAACCAAGACATAGAACTCCAAATAACATCAACCCAATTAAAAACACACTCAAACGTATAACAATCAAGATCCCAGAAATCCAGCAGAACAATAATATACTAAAAGCCACTAGAGAAAAGAAACAGATCACATTTACAGTAAAACCCATCAGAATAATGGCAGACTTCTCTTCACAAATCATCAAGGCAAGAAGACAATGGAGCAAAATACTGTCACTCCTCCAAGAAGACAAATTCCAGCCCAGACTGCTATACCCTGCAAAGTTTGATACAGAAGTTCAATAATTCCATGATAAACAACTAAAGAATTTTGTGATGACAAAAACACAGACTACTCAAAGCTATTCAAGAGAGGGACCAAAATGCCCAGAACTCCACAAGTGAGAAAGGAAAGAACCCAATGAATAAGGCAAACAATTAAACACAGCAGAAAATGGGGTAGACAATGGTAGATAAATAATATTTTAATCACATGTCAATAAATCTCAATTACAATAATCAATGTAGGTAGACTAAATTCACCAAATACAATAGACTGGCAAAGTGGATTAGGAAGCAAAATCCAACAATATGCTATATACAAGAAATATACTTAACTCATAAAAAATTCAAAGTATGAATGTCAAAGGATGGAAAACAATAGTACATTTCAGCACCTCAGAGAAAAGCAGGGATAGCAATTTCATTTGCAGGCAGTCCCAACTTCGAATCAAAAATGATCAAATAAAATAAAGAAGGGCACTTCATACAGGTAAGAGGAAAATTCAAGATGAAGAGGTAACACTCATAAATATATATACGCACCAAACACAGGAGCACCCAACTACATAAGACAAATCTGAATGGACATGAAAAATCTAACATTCAATACCACAATCATACCAAGACAATTTAACACTCTCTTATCCCAAAAATATAGACCAACAAGACAAAAATTGGAAAAGAAGTAGAAGAATTCAATCAAAACTTGGAACACATGGACTTAGTAGGCATATACACAGTATTCCATGCAACCACTTCTGAATACACATTTTTTCAGCTGTACATGGGACATTTTCTAAAATAGCCCCCATGTTAGTCCATAGGTCATGCTTAAGTGTATGCAAGAAAATAGAAATTATCCCATGCATATTATTTGACCAGATTGCAATGACACTGGAAATAAATGACAAAAGAAACCACAAGAACCCCAAGAATACATGGAAATTAAAAAACACCCTCCTCAGCAACCAATCAGTTATAGATAAAATTTAAAAATATCTACAATTCTATGAAAATTCAAACACAACTTATAAGAATTTATGAGTTACAATGAAAGAAATTTTTAGAGGGAAATTTATAGCTGTGAATTAATTAAGAAAATAGAATGGAAACAAATAAATACCCTAATGCTGCACCTCAAACATCTAGAAGAGGAAGAGCAAATCAAATCCAAAGCCCAAAGATGGGAGGAAATTATAAAAATTAGAGAAGAAGTTAACTCAATGTAGACAAAGAAAACAATGCAAAGAATTTATGAATAAAAAGTCTGGTTTTTTGAAAGATTATAAAACTGATAAGCCCTAGCTAATCTCATCAAAAAGAGGGGAGAAAAACTCAAACTCAACCAATAAGGAATAAAAAGGGCAAACTTACTACAGACCCTGTGGAAGCTTAGATCATCAATAGCTATTTTGAGAATCCTTACTCTCACAGGATCAAAGGCAGAAAAGAAATGGACAGATTCCTAGAAAGATAAAATTTACCAAAATTGAATCAAGAATATACAAGGATTCTCAGTAACCCAGTAACAACCAGTGAAATTCAAAACGTAGTAAGAAGCCTACAGACAAAGAAAACTACAGGTTGTGATGAATTCAAAGCTGCACACTACAAGAAGTTTACAGAAGATATAATTCCAATACTCCTCAAACTGTTCAATGAAATTGAAAAGGAAACAATGTTCCGAAAATCATTCCTGGAAGCAAGTATTAACACTGATACCAAAAGCTGAGAAAGAGAACTACAGGCCAATCTCCAATCCCAATAAAATACCACCAACATACATCACAGACCTAGAGAAATCATTCCTAAAATTTATGTGGAACCAGAAAAGGCTTAGAATAACAAAGGTAATACAGGCAACAAAGGCAAGGCTGGAGACATTACAATTCCAGGCTTGAAATTATACTACAAAGGTACTGTGATATAATCTGCATGATATTGAAAGCAAAATGACTTGAGGATCAATGGAAAAGAACAGAAGATGCAGATGGAACTACAAACATACCCAGCCATCTTATGTTTGACAAAGGGACCAAACATGTTTACTGGGAGAAAGATAGCTTTTTTAACAAATGGCATTGGAAAAACTCACTCTATACACCAAAAGCTAAAACTTAACCCAGGTCTATCACCATGAACTAAAATAAAGTCAAAATGGAATAAAAATCTAAATATTGAAACAGAAACAGTAAATCTTCTGGAAGAATAAGTAGGAGGAAATCTTGAAGACATAGGGGTAGGCAAACTGTCCATGAGCAAAAATTAGACTAAACTGGATATTCTTGAAAGAATTGATAACTGGGACCTCTTCTTACTGAGAAGCTTTTGCACATCAAAGAAATTATCAACTAAGTGACTAAGTGAAAAGACAATCCACAAATTTGGAGAAGAATCTGAACTAAGAATCATTCACACAAAGGTCTTCTTTTAGAACTCATAAAAAAAAAAAAAAAAAAAAAATATTGGGGCTCCAAAATTGAAAGACTCAGTCCAGAAATGGGCATTTGAGATCAACACACATTTCTCAAAGGAGTAAATACAAGAATCAAATAAATGTATGAAAAAATGCTCCAAATCACTAGCCATCCATGAAATGCAGCTTAAAATAACACTGAAATACCATCTTAACCTAGAAGGAATGGCTATCATAAAGAAAAAAACAACAACAGATGTTTGAAGTCTTTGGGGGTGGGGGAGGATTCTTTCTCCACTAATGGTGGGAATGTCAACTGGTGCAATTATTATGGAAATAAGTCTAGAGACTCCTCTAAAAACTAGAACTGCAAATCCCATTCAATCCAGCTATACCCCTGTTGGGAATTTTCCCAAAAGAGATGAAAACATCATGTCATAGTGATATATATGTAACTATGTCTATAGCAGCACAATTTGTGATAGCCAAATATTGGAAACAACCAAAATGTCCTTCACTTGAGGAATGGATGAAGAAGATGTGGTATTTTTATACAATGGAGTATTACTAAGCTATAAAGAAAAACAAACTCAAAGCCTGCATTTATAATTGGATGTAACTTGAAGATATATTCAAAAGCAAAGTAAACCAGACTCACATGTGTAAATATTACATTGTCTAGTATAAGAACTCTAAAGAAGAAATAAAAATTGAAAGTTATAGTTAAATGGAAGTAGAGAAGTTAAGGATTAAACAATAAGGAGAGAGAAAAGAGAAAAGTTAAGAAATATGGTAGGGCAAAATCATACACTTATTTAAACAAGATGGTTAAGGCAATGGTCCTCAGAATCTCCATCAGGCTTTTCAAACTAGCAGTTAATTGGTAAAATTCTCACTCTGACTAACTGTACATGCTGGTATCTGTGAAATAAATAGCTAACTGAGGATAGAAATGTGTAATACTAAAACCATGTTTGAAATACCTGTCATTTTGGTTTTCTTAATGCATACTTTTTCTGATATAATATCCAGTATTGCTATACTCTGCTTTAAAGTAAAATCTTTGTAAAAAATAAAAATGAAAATAAAAATAAAAATAAAAAAGAGAATAAAAAACAAGAGACAAGAAAAAATAATAGGATTATGCAGCTACAATACTGTATATGGCTTGATTTCTAATTTTCTGTGTAAAAATGTGTAATTGTTTTTTTCACATTCTATAGGAATTTAAATTTTAGAATATATATGGATAGTGGAAAATAGCAGTCCCATGTTGTGTATAATGCATTTGATATTCAGACACACAGGGATATTAAGCTCAACTGCCTCTGTTACAGGATAATAATATTATTAATTTCTCATCTGGGGGCCCGGTGGGATGGCTCAGTGGTCTAGGGCGCCTGCCTGGGAAAGCTTGGGCGGCTTCAGCGACCGTGGTTCAATCCCCGGCACCATATGCTGTGCCAGCCCTGCCCTCAAGGTGGGCTGAACCGGCCATAAAAATGAGTGAATAAACAAACAAAGGTTCTGAAACAAGAAAAAAAAAAAAACTAAAAAAAAAAAAATCTCATCTGGATGTTTAAAAACTAAAGCTTGCAGGCCAAAAATTAGAGAAATGAAAGGGCTGCAAGGATAGCCAATAATTTGGCCCTAGCCCTTCAAGGTCAGTGAAGACTCAATACATAAAGAACTTAAAATTGTGTAACTGCTTATATCATATTGTATGGAAAGTTATTAGAATATCAATGATGGTGAGAAAATATCATTTACAAGCTAAGTCAAAGATATTTGATACTCAGAAAGCCAGTGATGATAAGCCCAGTACCTATGTTATAGAGTAGTAGTATCACAAAGCTTTTCTGCTGGAGGGTTGAGAATGTAAGTTAACAGACCGACAACTGGAGAAAAAGAAGGGCTAAAAGGATAGCCAATATTTTGGACCTAGCCCTTCGAGGTCAATAAAGACCCAGGATATAAGAGAACCTGTGCTGTAATATCCTATAACTCAGAAGTGTCCCAAATTTCCTGGTCAAGGAGATTATGGGACCTCAGAGGAAAGGGATGAATGAACTGCAGTGCGTCTAAGGAGAGTCACCCAGAGAAAAACATTCTTTCAGGCTTTCACAGAAAGCAAAATGGCCAAGCAATGGCCGTGACTCGTCCAGAAGGCTGACACTAACAACAGTTCTACAAAGTACTGTCTATGGTCTCAAATTTAATCCTGAGGGGATTTGACCCTGGAAGATACCAAAAAAAAAAAAAAAAAAAAAAAAAAAAAATA
>PVJA010026661.1:0-29408 GCA_004027025.1 Myocastor coypus
ATATGTCAACTTTCAAAGAAAAAAAGGGGGAAAAGAAAAAAAAAAAAGTAATGTGGATTTAGAAAGGTTAATGTTTAGTTGTTTGATCAATCTTATATACCTATATGTATTAATCTAAACTGATCCGATGATGAAAATATGTAATATAACCATTGTTAAATTTAAACAATAAAAGAATTGAAAAAAAAAAAAAAAGAAAAAGAAAAGCAGCCTCTAATGAAAGCAATGTTTAAGCTGTTTTGTGATTTTTCTTTTTTTCCTCTGAAGTGGACAGGTTGTTTTTGGCTCTGTGTAAGCAACACTGTCTAGCTTTGTTCCTCCTTGGGCAGGTCATCATGCACACAATCGTCCCTAATAGCCCCTTTATCATGGCCACTATCACAGTGCACCCAGTTCAGAGCCTAGTTTCTCATCTGTGTCCCATCATACCAGACTTGAAACACTTGAAGCCAAATGCTGTGTCTTGGGTATCTTTGTGTTCTCCACATCTTGGGAAGCTCTTTTGAGTTGTGATAAAAGGCAAAAAGCCTAACCCAGAAACAGAAGACACAAAGATGTTTTCCCATCTTTGCAGGTAGGTATGTGTCCGGTAACCAGATGTATCCAACCAAAACTTTGAGTCAGGAGCGAGGAGCATGGAGAATGTAGCGCAAGCAGCAACAGTAGTGAATTTACGGGAAGCAGTGGTAACATGCAAAATACAGAGAAGGCAGAGCCAGTGCCATGGCAATAGACTGATTTAGGCCAATGTTTCAGGTGTGGGTTGGGCACTGCCTCACCTTTCTCATTCCTATTTTCTAAGGCTCCCATGCGATTCTGTGAAATCTTTAATGCCCTTTTAATAACTTTTTATGTTGAAACTAGCAAGAGTCAGTTTCTATTGCCTACTACTTCGAATCCCATTATGAGCTAAGTTATATCCACCTTGACTCCCAAATTGAAGCTTTAACCTCTGATATCTCAGAAAACGGGACCTTTAAAGTGGTAAGTTAAAAAGGCAGATGCAGTAGGCCCACAAACACAGGAGATGTGAACACACAGAGACCCCAAGGATGCACACACACAGAAGATGACCACTAGAGGAGGCATGGAGAAAGAGACCACTTGCAACCCTCAGAGAGAGGCTTGAGAAAAACCAAACCTGTTGACACCTGGATCTTGGACTTACCAAGTCCTGAACTATGAGAAAATAAAACCCTGTTGTAAGCTATTTTGTCTGTGTTATTTTGTTATGGCTGTCTAAGAAAACTAGTACAAACCCTAGCTGCATTTATTGACTGAATAAGTGACTCAATAAATTCTTCCCTGGTCAGTAATATAGCAAGCATTGGAATAAGATTACTGTGCAAGCAGGGCAAGAGAAGAAGGGAGAGAGGACATGCAGCCAAGCAGGAGCCTCAGAAAGGAATGGCTTGGACATGCAAAGCAGCAAGGATGAAGAGGCCCTTGGGGGGACTCTAACTGTAGGGAAAGTATAAGGGTACCAAAATTAAAGGACTTGGACACATAGTGCATTAATATGATCCCTTAACCTTTGTGAACTGATCAGGCTCACAATCTCCTGAAAGAGTAGATGATGAAGGGTTAAAGAACTGAGTCCAGTGGTATGATTTAAGGGCTCGAGGAGGATCAAAATGCTCAGCAGAATGCCAGATTCCCTGGGAGCTAGGACAAAGATCTCTAGGTGACCAGTATTTATTTATTTATCAAAACAAGGGAGGAGTGCCAGGCATGGTTGTACATGCCTTAATCCCAGTACTCAGAAGGCTGAGGCAGGAGGATCCTTGTGAGTTGGAGGTCATCCTGGGTTGCAATGTGATCTCAAAGCTAGCCTGAACTGCATAGTGAGACCCTGTCTCAACACCCCCCCAAAAGGAGGGAACTATTGAAGAAAGGGAGCCACTCAACGACTTCTCCAAGTAAGACATCATGTTTTGTTTTTTTGAGACAGGGTCTCGCTATACAATTCAGGCTGGCCTTGAGCTCACTTTTGTAGCCTAGACTGGTCTCAAACTTGCACCAATCCCTCTGCCTCAGCCCCCCAAGTGCTGGGATTATAGGCATGCACCACGTGCCTGGCTAAGACATCATGTTAATTGCAGAGAACTATTTTATCTGTAGGAAAGTTTCCATCCAGGAGTGAGATGCCTGCAGCTTTAATCTTTTATCTGGTTAGTTGTGAGTGGAGCCACATATTCTTTAGCTGTGGTCTTGTCTTGTCCTTTGAGGTGCCAGGACCTCACCCACGATTGCCAGCCTCAGTCCAGATCAGTGACTCAGAGGTTCTCTTACTATGAGTCTGCTGCCCTTCTCTAGACAAGGGGCCTAGGCCTTGGACAGACTCACAAGTAAACATGGAAAACCAACTGGTTAATTTAAGTCCTGGGTCAGGGAGATAGCTCAACAGCATAAGCACCTGCCTGGAAAGCACAAGATTCTGAGTTCAATCCCGATATAAAAACAAGAAATTTAAGTCCTGCTCAGATGGTGGTCTCCATCAGACACACACATGAGCCATCAGGGAGAGAACCTGAACTTCAGTAGCAAAGATCTGGGTTCACAATTTTCTCTTATCCTTGTCCCACAGATGATTTCTCAGCAAATTACTAATATATATATATATATATATATATATATATATATGTATATATATATATATATATATATATATATTTGTTGTTGTTGTTACAAGGTCTCACTATACAGTTCATACTCATTATCTCATAATGATCCTCTTGTCTCAGCCTCCCCAGTTCTGGGATTACAGACGTGTACTACCATGTGTGGTGTTCCAGGCCAGTACTGCATGCAGTACTGGGGATCAAACCTTAGTCCTTGTGCTTGCCAGTCAGGTACTTAGACCACTCAGTTATTTCCCCACCCATTACTAATGTTTTTGAGCTTCAGGCTCTCATCAGTGAACTAAAAGTGAAAAATAATACCTATGAAGCTGTTGGGGTTAAATTAATCACTTAAAAAATGTGTTTGGTACAGGGTCTCTCTATGCAGCTTGGACTCATAGTGATCCTCCTGTTTTCAGTCTTCCCAGTGCTGGGATTACAGGTGTGTGTCACCATGCCGAGATTTTGTGGCTGGCTCACTGTGCCTAGGGGTGGGATTGGTGCAGTATGTGGTGCCAGGAATAGAACTGCTCCCTGCACTTGCCTAAGCAGGAGCTTAGTCTGCTGAGTTATCTTGCCAGCCCTGTTAGGGTTAAATGAAGAAGGAATGCATCTGTAGAGCTGCCTAGCATCAAATGTCATTTTTTCTGCCTTTTTTTTTTTTTTTTCCTTTTCTCTTGGGCTAGGAGAAGAGAGAGAAAGTGGAGACCTAATGAGAAGGCTAAAGAATTTCTTGGGCCAATGCACAATGCTCAGAGTGAGGTGAGTTCAGACATGAACTGAATACATGGTTTAGGCAGTAAAAAGCCAGAGTCTAGGCAAGTAAAGCTGCCAAAAAAGTCTGATGAGACAGACATTGTGGTTATCACATTATAGGAGCAGGATCCATCCCTGCTATGCTTGGCTTGGGATTAGTAAGGGTTTAGGCTTACTCATAACTGTGTTCTGGACAGGCATATTAAATGGGAGTGTTTCTACTGCAAAGACCGGTTATTCCAACTGAACCCTATTCTATACCTGGCCTATCCAAAACCAGGCCTAATTCTTGGCCCTCCAGCTGGTAGAGGTCAGGCAACCTGCTCCTATGTTGGTTTAGAAACTGAGCAGAGCTGAGTCTTTGGTTCAAGGGTATAACACTGATTTTAATTGTTACAAAGTATGAGTGATTACGTCAGGATTTTCACACATTTTCTGTTCCTACATTGTCACAACCCTCAGAAGTTGGAGCTGTTCTTTCCCAAAGTGAAAACAAGCAAACAAGGAAAAAAAAATTCAGAAAAGAAAATGGAGTTCCAGAGGCATTAAGCAACTTGTCTGAAACTATACTGTTAATAAGTGGTCAAGCCAACAGTTTGCCCAACTTCAAAGTATGCCTGCTGAAGAAAACAGGATTTTTTTTTTTTTTTTTTTTTTTTTTTTTTTTTTATCTTTCCAAGGCAGGGTCTTGCTATACAGTTCAAGCTGGCCTTTAACTCACTTTGTAGCCCAGGCTGGTCTTGAGCTCACAACGGTCCTCCTGCCTCAGCTTTCCAAATGCTGGGATTATAGGCCTATGCCACCACACCTGGCAGAAAAGAAGTTTTAATTATTGGTGATGGAAATAAATTTTAAAGAAAGGATTTTGTAATATTACAACAGATCCTTTCAAGCACAATAAACCTCCTAGTATCTTGAGTGGGGCCCACCCTCAAACCTTTGATACTTCTACCAGAAACCCATATAATGAGGGACAGCCCTGTGGAATATTTTCCACAAGAAACATCTGCTCGAATAGTTCAAAGGTTGCAAAGTGTGTTGTGTGGTTGAGGGGGTGGAGGGTGCTGAGGCCAATCACAAGCACAGTGATCCATCCAGGTACCAGGTGGACTGGAGCAGAGAGAAAATGCAGGCATCCTCCCTTCCATTCCTTTAGAAGTATGCCCTGCTAAAATAAACTCTTGAAAGACTCAGGTTCCCAGGTTAGCAATCTGGTCTTCCTCTAAGAGGAAGTGGGCTCTCAATCAAGGCACGCAGTGCAGTGGGGGAGAGGGGGATTATTGCCAATTATATGAAATACGTAGGCGAGAGGGTTAAGACATTTCACATATTCACAATTAAGAGGCCTCCACTTTATTCTTAGAGTCAATCACAACTCCGCCATGGGACAGACATTCTTTCTTTGAGTGTTTACAAGAGAATCAATTTGAAAAAGGGTTTTAAAATTCTTTTTTGTTTAAAGAAACTGACATAATAGAAAGAAAGGATTGAGTCCCTGCCAAGAAAAGGCTCTCTGAACTTTCTTGGTTCAGCTCAGCAGCCCTTCAGAGTCTTTCAAGAAACCAAATCTCTAGCCTCCAAACAGAAAATTACCACCAAGAAAGAATTCATTAAATTGAAATGTCTTGGAGTTGAAATAAGAGTCTGTAGTCACTTTGAATGTATTATTCAGATTTATGATTTCGTCACTTATGTCTAATAAGAACTGCCAGGTCCTGTACAGGGCTCTGAGAAGCCAGGAATATCAATCCACCCTGATTTTGGTTCTCCAAGAGTGACCTGGCTGGTGAAGGAATAGATTGTGCTCATAGATAGTATAAAGGAGAATAAGGATGGGGAAAATAGGAAAGTCCAAGGGAGGCTGAGGACAAAATATCTAGGCAGTAGAGTCAAGGTTGAGTTTGAAATTCTCCTTAAAGGAGATCTTCAGCTTTGCCCAGTATAATAGACAATAAAACTGTCCTTAGCTGGGGAAAAAGAGCATTAGCCGTTATCCAGGCCAACTACCCTAAATAATATTCAGATTGATTTTTTTTTATTACCCACATATGAGAGAGAACATGTGGTATTTGTCTTTCTGTATCTGGTTGATTTCTTTCTTTGTTTCTTTTTTTAAAGAGCACAAATCAGAATTAAAACAAAAAATTACAAAATTTCAAGTAACAAAATAATATGAATTTCACAGTATTTGTTGTAATACATAGCTTTGTCTTCCAACCAGTTATTCACATTATTAGATATATGCATGTAAAATTGAAAGAACAAAAAAAAAGAAAAAGAAAAAGAAATGTGTAAGTAACTAAGAGGAGGAAAAGTACAAACAATTGAAAAAAAAAAGAGGGCCAGCCAGATAGCTCAGCGGACTAAAGTGCCTGCTTAGGCAGATGCAGGGGCCAAGGGTTTGATCTCCAGCATGCCATGCTAGGCTCGCCCCTGGGGTACGCTAAAATAGCAATTCAGACTGGTCATGGTGGCGCATGCCTATAATCCCAGAGCTTGGGAGGCTGAAAACAGCAGAATCACCAAGTTTGATCTACATAATGAGACCCTGTAGACCCTATATCCTGTACTAAATGCAAAAAAAAAAAAAAAGTTATGAAACAAATGAAAGCATTTACTTCCTTCCACAGACAACCAGCAGAAATGCACAATATAGTTGTCCAAACCATCCTGCTTACATACATAGATAAATCTCTTTCCTCCACTCATTGCATATATAATACTACTAATAGTTACCATGCATGAATAATTACTCATACATTCTTATTTTCTTCATTCACTCATTGACATGCATTTAGACTGATTCCTTATGAGTAATGCAGCAATAAATGTGTGTGCTAATATCATTTCATATAATCACTTCATGTGCTAGTATCAAATTTGTATAATTTCCTTTGCATAAATACCTCAAAGTCAGATAACTGAATGATGAGGTGAACCTATTTAAGTTTTTTGATGACCACCCCACTATCTCTACAATGGTTGTACTAATTTACATTCCCACCAACAGTATATGAGTTCTCTTTTTGCCACATCCTTGCTAGCATTTGTTATTTTTTGCTTTTTTGATAAGTGCCATTCTAACTGGAGTGACATGTTATTTCACTTTGGTTATGATGACAGTTACCAGACACCAAAATTCCAGCAACCTCTAGCACGAAGTTCTAAGAATTTAGAATCTCTAAATTCCAGTGTCCTGAGCACAGTGGAGTAAGTACAGTTCACAGTAAACAATAACATACTTTATGAATATCTACAAGAAAGGAACTCAAAGTTTACAAACACAAAGTCAGAATAAGGAGAAAGAAATGTTAATTGCCCTATGTTAATTGCCCTAATGTAATCAGCACACAACATATGATTGTATTGAAATATCACCCTGTACCTCATAAATATGTATAATTATTGTATCTTAAGATTTTAAGAGAAATATTTAAAGACAAATGCTAAGTACACTGATTTGATCATTATACACCGTGTACATGTATCCAGTTATCACACTTGTCAAGCACAGCGGCAAATGCTTGTAATCCCAGCTACTCAGGCTAAGACAAGAAAATCAAGCTAACTCAACCTGAACCACTTAGTGAGACCATGTCTTTAAGGGGCATGGGGGAGAGATATAGCTCAGTAGTAGAGTGTTCCTGCTTCAATCCCCAGTATTAAAAAAAACTCAAATAATAAAGCTGTAAGTTTTAGGGAGAGGGCAGTTTTGAGACAGTCTCATGGTATAGCTCAGACTGGCCTTTAACTCACTGTGTAACCCAAACTAGCCTCAAACTCATGATGATCCCCCTGCCAGGTCTCCTGAGTGCTGGGATTCCATAATATGTTTAAAACTTATCAGACTGTGTCCCCATGGGCATGTGCAATTAAAATAATAATTTTTAAAAATAAGACAGACTTTGATACCTTTTTCTTGTTTTTTTTTTTTGGTACCAGGGATTTGTAGGGGTCCGTTGATCTTACTGCAAACTGGTTCAACCCCGGGAGGACACGGCCGTAGGAATAAGAAAGATAGAAGAAAAGACTAAAAGTTGGGCTAGGAGGTCATCAGTTGGCCTGATGGGCAAGACTAATTCAACTCACACAGAAACGACCCTTTGTTTATATTTCTACAAAGTTTGCATCCCATGACACAAGGCTAACCAGCAACCAATAGCTGGCCTGAACCAGACAGGATGTCTTTCTCAACAGGATGTTTTTCTCAGCACTAGGGTAGTTTTCTGCTCCAGGCAGGGAGGCCCAGTCCTACCTACACACACTTGATCAAAGTCCTGGCTTCTTGCAGCTCCCAACAGGGACTGAACTCACAACCTTGGGCTTTGCTAGGCAGGCACTTATGCCACTGAATTATCTCCCCAGCCCAGACTTTGATACTTGTTAAAAATATTTTTAAATAAGTTCTACTTTAAAAATAAAAAATAAAAAAAATAAAAAGTTCTACTTTATTTTTTATTTAAGATTTTTTAAAATGTATTTCTTTTTTTAAAATGTATTTCTCTTAAACCTCATTCATTTGTTTGTGTTATGGCTGGCTCAGTCCTCCCTGGGGTGGGGGTGTGCAGCACGTGGTGCCAGGGATCAAGGAGAGGTCGCAACACTTGCCTTAACTTTTCTCTGCTGGTGCTTTAGACCACTGAGCCATCTCGCTGGCCCAAATAAGTTTAACTTTATAAAATATTGTTTTTCAATGTGGTATTTTCATACTTGGTACAATATATGTTGATCATATCTATCTCTTCACTAGCCTCCTTTTTCCCCTTCCTCTTATTCCTTTCCTCTTCTCTGTTAAGTCTCTACTCTCAGGCTATGTTTTTCACATTCTAAATATTAATGAAAACGTGTGATCATTGTCTTTGTGCATTTGTCTTATTTCACTTAACATGATGGATCTTCAGTTTCATCTGGCTGAATAATAGATCATCTTTTTTCTTCTTTGTCTCTATGTGTCTCTCTCTGTCTCTGTCTCTCTGTCTATCTCTGTCTGTCTGTCTGTCTCTCCTTCTCTCTCTCTCTCTCTGCCTCTTTCTCAGAGACAGGGTCTTTACTATGTGGTATAGGCTGGCCTTGAATTCACTATGTAGCCCAGGCTGGCCTCAAACTTGCAGCAATCCTTCTGTTTCAGCCTTCTGAATGCTGGGATTACAGGTATACGGCAGCACACCAAGCTATCATCTTTTTTTAGTCCATTTATCTGTTGGTGGGCACCTAAGCTGATTCTATATCTTGGCTATTATGAATTGTACTGCAGTAAACATGGGTATCCAGATATCCCTATAGTATGCTGACTTTAATTCTTTCAGGTATGTACCAATGAATGGCATAGCTGAGTCATATAGTAGTGCTACTTTTACCTTTTTTTCTTTTTTTTGAGACAGGGTCTCGCTATGCAGTTCAGGCTGGCCTTGAACTCACTTTTGTAGCCCAATCTGGTCTCAAATGCTCACCAATCTTCCTACCTCAGCCTCCCAAGTGCTGGGTACTGTTACTTTTTAAAGGAACCTTCTTACTGTTTCCATAGAGATTGTATAAATTTACATTCCCACCAGCAGTGTAGAAACTACCTCTCACCCTGTGTCTGGCTAACATTTATCCTTTTTTTTCCCCCATACTCCTGATAATAGCCATTCTGATTGGATTGGCCTAAAAAGTTGCACATTTTTTTCATATGTTATTGGCTGGGCCATGAGATAGTTCAGTGGTCTAAAGTGCATGCTTAGGCAAGCTTAGGCAAAAGTGTAGGGACCACAGTTCGATCCTTGCCACAACACGCTGTGTCTGCCCTGCATGGGGTGAGCCAGCCACAAAAATATTCAGTTTATTTGGTCATTTATTCATAGGGCTATTTGTCTTTTGGGATTAAGTTCTTTAATCTTTTATTTATTTATGTATTTGGTACAGGGTCTCACTACACAGCTCAGACTTGTAGTGATCCTTCTGCTTCAGCCTCCCCAGCATTAGGATTACAGGCGTGCACCACCATGCCCTGTTTTGGTGGCTGGCTTAATGTGTGTCCAGGGCAGGACCAACATCACACATGGCGCTGGAGATTGAACCCAGGTCCTTATATTTGCCAGGCAGGTGTTTAGATGGCTGATCTATTTCCGCAGCTCTTTGATGCATTTTGAGTTGGTTTTTACACAGGGTGGTAGGTAGGGGTCTAGTTTTAGTCTTCTATATATGAATATCCAGTTTTCTCCATACTACTTATTAAAAAGACCATCTATTCTCTAATGTATTTTTTTACTTTGTGAAGAATCAGATGGCTATTATTGCATGTTTTTTCTGTATCTTTTATTTTATTCCATTAGTTTATATGCCTATTTTTTCATCACTATGGTTTTTTGTAGTATCATTTGAAGTTATTGTAATGCCTTCAGCCTTTCTCTTGTTGCTTAGGATTGCCTTGGCTATTTTGAGTCTTTTGTGTTTCTTTGTGAATCTGAGAACTGTTTTTTCTAGCTCTATAAAGAATGTTCTTGGAATTTTTTTTGGTGGAGGGCATTGGGGTTCAAACTCACAACCTTGCATTTGCCAGGCAGCCACTTGTACCATGGAGCTATCTCCCTGGCCCCTTGTTCTTGGAATTTTTATAGAGATTGCATTGAATCTGTAGATTACTTTGGTAATATAGCCATCTTGCCGGGCGTGGTGGCGCACGCCTGTAATCCCAGCACTTGGGAGGCTGAGGCAGGAGCCTGTAATCCCAGCACTTGGGAGGCTGAGGCAGGAAGATTGGTGCGAGTTCGAGACCAGCCTAGGCTACAAAAGTGAGCTCAAGGCCAGCCTCTACTGCATAGCGAGAACCTGTCTCAAAAACACCAATAAATAAATAAATATATATATATATATATATATATATATATATATATATCCATCTTTAGCAATATCAGTTAAGTTGGTCAGTGAATATGGGAAGTCTGGTAATTTCTTCAATCTCTTCTTTAATGTTCTATAATTTTCACTGCAGAGGTTTTTCACATCTTTGGTTAAGTTGATTCCTGAGTATTTTGTTGTTTAAGCTATTGTGAATTAAACTGTTCTCTTGATTTCTTTCTCAGCTAGTTCATTATTGGTATATAGACATGCTATCAATAAGCCAGGCATGGTGGCATACATCCGGAATCCCAGCATTTGGGAAGCTGAAGCAGGAAAACTACTATGAATATGGGGCCAGCCAGAATGAAACGAGACCATCTCAAAAAAAATTTTTTTTTAAATATTGATTTTGCTCTGGGCATGGTGGTGCACGCCTGTAATCCCAGCACTTGGGAAGCTGAGGCGGGAGGATGGATGTCAGTGCGAGACCAGCCTGGGTGGCAAAAGTGAGCTAAATGCCAACCTGAACTACATAGTGAGACCCTGTCTCCATATAAATAAATAAATAAATAAATAAATAAATAAATAAATATTGGTTTTGCATTCCTGATGGCTTATCTGAATGCCCCCTCTCCGGAAGTGGGAATTGAACTCAGGGGCTTGCACTTGCCAGCCAAGCACTTATTCCACTGAGCTATCTCACCAGCCTGGTTTTCTGGATTTGTTTACAAGTACTAAAAAAGTCTTTTGGTAGAATCTTTAGGGTCTTCTAAGTATAAGATTATATTGTGTGTAAATAGGAATAATTTGCCTTCTTCATATGCTTTTTATTGCATCTCTCTCCTAATTTCTCTACTTAAAATTTCAACTGCTATATTGAAGGGAAATGGTAAGAGTGGACCTCATTTCTGATTTTAAAGGAAATGCTTTCATTTTTTCCCTATTGGGTACAATATTGAGATTTTGATATCAACTCAAAAATACGTTGGCTAACATCTAACTAGAACTAATTAATTCTAAGCAATTCCTATTCAATGGGAAATCATTGAATTGAATTTTGCTTCCATACACAAAGGTGGGAAGGGGCTAGAGCTTTCATTAATTAGATAAGGAAAAGTGAGAACATCAATGTAGTCGAAGCCTAGATGGCTCACTTAAAAATGCAAGATGTGTAAATGAGTGAATAAGTGCTTGAAAGTACTATGATCTCACCTAGGGAGCAGGTTTAAATCAGATTATTAAGTATCTTCTTAGTACACATCATTGGGCATTTGAACTGCCCTTATCACATTCCTTTAGCATCTACCTAGATTCCTCCTACACATTCTTTGAGACATTCTTTTGTCCTGGAATCCTTTCCTGACAGCCCTCGTCTGTTCCTACACTCTCTTGAGGACTTCCCACTCTGTTGGGCCTTTCCAGCATGAGTGAGAGAGGCTCTGAGGTCCTGGTACTGCAGCTGCCCCCCAAATCATAACCCACAATCAGAACCCTAGGTCCCAAAGCTTAGATGTAAAGTTGGAGAAAACCTTGTAGGCCATTTCTTATCTCATAGAGAATTGGTGTCTTATCCTGCAGACTGATATGGAAAGCACTAATGCCACTAGCACTAGATCCCTCCACTAGGGAACACACTACATTTGATTTGTCCAAAATTAAAATATTGGGAAGACCTTAGGTTTTGGAATCAGATTAACCTGAATTTATCATATAGACTTTGGGCAATTTATTTCAGCTCTCTTGAAGTCTTCCAGTTTGGTTTTCTTGCTGAAACCCAGGAGGTTTTGGAATGGGGGAATTCAGGGATCAATGAAAAAATCCTTCCCACAGCTGTAGATGGAGGGGGATGGGTGGAAAAGGAGAAACCAGAAGTGGTTTCAAGGCCGCTGAATAGCGGTGTTTCCAATTACCAGGCAGAGTGGCCTCACAGCACACTCTCCACAGTGACCCCAGAACCAACCTCATGCTGTTGCCTAGCAACTCGCCTGCATCACCCAGGGATCTAAAGCTGGGGCTCCATGGAGGATAGGGAAATGACCAGTTTAATTACAAAGGCAAAGGGGAATCCTACATCAGTTCATTCCCCAAACACTCAACGGGCTCCCACCAAGTATCAGACCCCACACTAAATATTGAATATTAGAGCTGAATAAAATTCTAACTCTTAGGACATATAAGGTAATAAGAGGGAAGATTTTTTCATCATCCAAGAAATATTTACTGAGTATTTACCAACACAGTAATGGATGAACTGTAGAATATCCATCCAGTTAAATAGTACACATTATGTGAGAATGAACAATTTATTTATTTATTTATTTATTTATTTATTTATTTTCGGCTTTTTGAGACAGGATCTCACTATGCAGTTCAGGCTGGCCTTGAGCTCACTTTTGTAGCCCAGGCTAGTCTCGAACTCGCACTGATCCTCCTGCCTCAGCCTCCCAAGTGCTGGGATTACAGGCATGTGCCACCATGCCCAGTGAGAATGAACAATTTAGTACTACACACAAAAATATGGAATATTGGGTTGGCAGTATAGCTCAGCAGATTAAGAGCTTGCTTAGGGAAGCACAGGGGCCAGGGTTTGGTTCCTGGCCCCAAACTGCTGTGCCAGCCCCACTCTCGAGCATATTGAGCCAGCGATGGAGTCTGGGCCGGGTGGCACGTGCCTGTAATCCCAGCACTTGGGAGGTACAAGCAGGAGGATCACTATGAGTCAGTAGTGAGACCTTGTACAAAAAGAAAAGACAAAAAAAAAACAAAAAACAAAAAACAGAATATTGAATGAGATATATGATAGGTGAAAAAAAACTTGAAAGTGAAAGAGTACATTCTATATGATTGCATTTTGATAAGGGTGAAGGTAGGCAAAACTAATCTGCCTGTCAAATCAGGAATGGATACAAGAGACTAAAAGGTGGCATGGAGAAAGCTTCTGGAGTTCCAGAAACAATTATATTCATAGATCAGAGTGTCTCAAGAAAAAAGAAGGAAATTTGGTACACTGTTTGCTATTTTCAAAAGATTATTATTGCTATAATATTTACCAATCATAGCTAATTTAATAGAATAGATAAATCACCCATGTGTGTGTTGTCTGCATAATGTTATAATGGAATAACTACATCATAAATAAAATGCTATATTCTCCTTTTTTTGGTCTTTTTGAGACAGAGTCTCGCTATGCAGTTCAGGTTGGACTTGAACTCACTTTTGTAGCACAGGCTGGTCTCGAACTCATACTGATCTTCCTACCTCAGCCTCCCAAGTGCTGGGATTATAGGCGTGCACCACCACGCCCAGCTATATTCTCCTTTTTAAAAATGTTTTTTTCTGTTTCTCTGGTTTTTTTTTGTTTTTTTACTTTATTTATGTTATGGCTTGCTCAGCTTGCCCTGAGGGTGGGGCTCGCACAGCATGTAGTGCCAGGAATTGAACTGCAGTCCCTGAGGTTGCCTAAGTTTGCCTAAACAGGCGCCTTAAGCCCAACATCTACTGCTGAAGCTGTGCTAGACATCAAGAAATTTATGATTAAATCTTCATTAGAATTCTATAAAGCAAGAGATATTAATACTATCCACATTTATGAGGGCTTGCTGGTTAGCTCAGTTGTTTAAAGCACCTGCTTGGGCAAACTCAGTCAGATGCAGGAGACATGGTTCAATCCCCACCTCAACAAGCCACACCAGACTTGCCCTTAAGGTAGTCTGAGCTAGAAAAAAAAAAATTCTTCTGCAATTTGGGCCAGCCAGATAGCTCAGCAAACTAAAGCACCTGCTTAGGCAGAGTGCCAGCCCCGCCCCTGCCCCTGGGCATGCTGTGCCATGCGATTCAGATTGAGCATGGTGGCGTGCACCTGTAATCCCAGAACTTGGGAGGTTGAAAACAGGAGGATCACTATGAGTCTGATCTACGTAGTGAGACCCTGTAGACCCTATCCTAAATACATTTAAAAAAATACTATCCACATTTAAAAATAATGAAGCAGAAGCACAGGCATATTTCTTGTCCTAGGTCCATGGATTTCAAGGATTTTGAATGAAAGCCATGGTAGAATTACAGTTTCTCTCATAACCTGCATGAATACTACATTAAACCTTACCATGTAAGATTCAGTCTGATGTTTTCTACTCAATTCTTTTTCCTCCATGCTGCGACCTACTAGTGGTTTGCAACCTACAGTTTTCCACAGCAGTGCCCTAGATATTATAAATACCATAATCACAACAAAATTATACAAAATTCTAAATCATTGTTTAATATGAACTTTTATACTCTAAGCACTGTTCTGTATCAGATCCCTTGTTACAAGTTAGACATACAGTCATGAGATAAATAATAGGAAACAGAAAAATAGATCTTTTGCAAAAGGGAAGGGAATCTGGTGTGGTAGTACACCCCTAGAATCCCACAACTTGGGAGGCCGAGGCAGGAGAATTGCATGAGTTTGAGGCCAGCCTGGACTACAAACAAGACCCTGTCTCAAAAAGCCAACAAACCAATAAAAGAAAACAACTTCAGTTCAAGAAGTTGTTTTTTGAGTGGGGTTTGCTCCCTGGATATACTGTTTGCCCTTTTAGAGCACTTCCTCACCCTGCTGTCTGCCCTTAAAACCTCTGGGACTGTTCTTTCTACTACTCTCTATTCAACCTGTTAGGAAATCCTTTTTTCTGTACATTCAAAATATATTAAATCTTTTTTTTTTTTTTTTTGAGACAGGGTCTCACTATGAAGTTCAGGCTGGCCTTGAGCTCACTACTATAGCCCAGGCTGGTCTTGAACTCGCACTGATCCTCCTGCCTCAGCCTCCCGAGTGCTGGGATTACAGGGGTGGACCACCACGCCCGGCAAAACATATTAAATCTTGACTACTTCTCTTGCTTCCACTGCTTCATGTGCTTCTTGCACACCCTCTTGACCAATCTTGTTTCAGTAGTACAATGGGGGTGATTCTGTTAAAACACACATAGGAATCATTATTTCCTTGGCTGGTGATACCGTTCAGGGGCAGAGTACTTGTCTAGCATGCAGCAGGCTCTGGGTTAAATCCCCAGCACTGGGGAGAGAGAAAGAAAGAAGGCTAGAGGATAAAAATGTCATTTCCTGGTTGAAATCTCTCAGTGCTATCCTTCCTGGCTCAGAGTCACAGGCCATCTTCATAGTAGCTTGTAAGACATTCAGAGCCTGTTAGCTCTCTAGTGTCTTTCCCTTTGCTCCCCAACACTGGCCTATTCTTCAAGCACATCCTGCATCAAGACTCTCACCTTGGGGCCTTTGCACCTCACTTGCTGTTGCCTTTACCTGGAATGATCTTCTTCTAATTTTTCCCATTGTCTACTTTCTACTTTCTTTAAAGGTCTTTGATCAGGCTGGAGAGATATCTCAGCAGACTAAAGCACCTGCTTAGGCAGAGTGCAGTGGCAAACGTTGGATCCTGGGCTGCCTGTGCTGGCCCCACCCGTGGAGTAGGCTGAGAAAGCAATTGGGACTGGGTGTGGTGGCACACACCTGTAATCCCAGCACTTGGGAGGCTGAAAGCAGGAGGATCACTATAAGTCCGATCCATGTGAGACCCTGTACACCCTATACTAAATACTCTTTGCTCAAATAAATACTCCTTTCTCCATGAGGCTTCCTAATCTGAAAATTGCAAGCCCTCCCAACTACCAACACAGTGTCCCTCTCCCTGCTAAACATCATACAAGGCACTATAGGTTTTTGTTTGTTTGTTTGTTTGTTTTGTTTTGTTTTGTCTTTTTGAGACAGGGTCTCACTCTGCAGTTCAGGCTGGCCTTGAGCTCACTTTTGTAGCTCAGGCTGGTATCAGACTCGTACCAATCCTCCTGCCTCAGCCTCCCAAGTGCTGGGATTACAGGCGTGTGTCACCATGCCCAGCTCCTATACTATAGGTTTTGTGCAAAGTTTAGCTTTTAATACATTTTCCACACACACTAAAAAGTTACTGAAGCTTTTTTTTTTTGTCTTTTTCACTAGTATATTAAAAGCTTTTGCCGGGCGTGGTGGCACACGCCTGTAATCCCAGCACTCGGGAGGCTGAGGCAGGAGGATTGGTGCGAGTTCGAGGCCAGCTTGGGCTACAAAAGAGAGCTCAAGGCTAGCCTCAACTGCATAGCGAGACCCTGTCCCAAAAAAATAAATAAATAAATAAATAAAAATAAAAAAATAAAAGCTTTTATATCAGCTTCTTGTACATAGTAGTAGGTGGCCAACAATCTGTTGAAAAACAAATCACTAAGAGTATTTTAAGTACCCATAAAGAACATCTTTGAGCTTATGGGAAAGCGGACGGTGGGGATCCAGGAGTGAGTCTCTATACTTCCAGATGTCCACCTGAGAATTGCCAAGGGGTTTGGCAGTGCCCATGCATTCCCCATGTGTGTAGATGGGCCACCTGGAAAGAGCGATCCTCTTCCAAAACACCCAAAATTCACAGTGGATTGAAAATAAAGAGAGAAAATAAATGCTGTTGGCTGAAGTCAACAACTCATATCAGATTATAGCACAGACAAGTAACAGAAGTTACCAGGAAGTTTAAGAAAAAAGAGTATTTACCAAGTATTTGTTGTTACAGCATGAGGGCACACATTTCAGACACACAATTATCCACCCTCAAGATATTTCCAGCCTTTGGGAGACAACTACACAATATTGCCATCAGCCAACAACAAAGTGTCAGGGCACAAAGCAGCAGAAAGGAGAAAGGTTAAGAATAGTAGTAGGAGGAATGATATCTGAGCTGGGTTTTGAAGCGTGAGTAGAAGCTCCCCACATCACAATTGAGAAACATGTCATTTTTTTCTTTTGAGATAGGGTTTCCTTATGTAGTTCAGGCTGGTCTTGAACTCACTTTATAGCTTGAGATGGCCTCCAACTCAGTGATTCTCCTTCCTCAGTGATTCCAGTCTTCCCAGTGCTGGGATCTGAGGTGTACTGATTGATACATTGTGTCAACTTGAGAAGTTTAGAAGTTTAATTGACTCAGCACAGAGACAGGATTCTTAGTTTGTAAACGTTCTCATCCTTTCTAAGAGGAGGCATGGGGGCCCGGTGGGATGGCTCAGTGGTCTAAAGCACCTGCTTGGGAAAGCTAGGGCGGCTTCAGGGACCGCGGTTCGATCCCCGGCACCACATGCTGCGCCAGCCCTCCCCTCAGGGCAGGCTGAGCTGGCCATAAAAATGAGCGAATAAACAAACAAAGGTTCTGAAACAAGAAAAAAAAAAAGAGGAGGCATGAAAATGGGTGTGAGTTCTATACTCCCAGCCCCAGGGTAGCTTCTTTGCTTATTTTTTTTAAGATTTCATATATATAACTTTATTTATTCATGTTATGGCCAGCTCAGCCTGCCCTGGGTGTGAGGATGGTGGTGCCAGGGACTGAACCATGATCCCTGTGGTTGCCTAAGCAGGCGCTTTAGACTGCTGAGCTATCTTACCGGCCCAGAGTAACTTGTTTATAATACAAGGAGGGGATTGAGGCTGGCTAGAAGCACAGTTGCTGCCCTCCCTTTGCTCTTTGCTGTTTTTTGCCATCATGAACTGCTGCTCTCTGCCATATGCCACTTTGCCTGGGAGCCAGCAGAGTATAGACTGAAACCTCTACCAACTGTGAGTTAAATAAATCTTTGCTTTCCTAATTTGAGGTGTTAAGTATTTTGTCCCAGCAGCAAATGAAAAGTAGCAGACAATAGGTATAGGCCACCACAGCCAGCAGAGAAACATGCCGCTATTAACTTTTCCTGGGCCAGCAAGATAGTTCAGCAAACTAAAGTCCCAGCTTAGGCAAGTTTAGGCAAGCTTAGACAAGTGCATATGGCACCAGCCCTGTGCCAAGGGCAGGCTGAGCCAGCCAGAGTCCCAGGGTGGTGGCACATGCCCATAATCCTAGCTATGGAGAGGCTGAAAGCTGGAGGATCACCACAAGTCCAAGCTGTGTAGTGAGACCCTGCAACAACCAAATACATAAAACAAACAAAAAAACCCAAACTTTTCCTCGTTTAGCAGAAATGTCCTCCTACTTGGATTTTAACAGTGATAGTTTACAAACCCCTATTTGTGTAATGCAGAGTTTGAGACATGAAAGAAAGGCTGAATGAAACAGACATGTGATAAGAGACAGAGAGAGAGAGAGAGAGAGAGAGAGAGAGAGAGAGAGAGAGAGCGCAGTGGCTTCACAAGATCAGAGTAGCTATAGCTCTAAGTAGTCACAGATCATCATAGATTTAAGTGTAGCCACTAGAGAGGGAGGGGAGAGAAGGAGTTGGAAGTGCCTTTGGCTTTTTCTTTTTTTAAAATGTATTTAGTATAGGGTCTACACTACACAGATTGGACTTGTAGTGATCCTTCCTTTTTCAGCTTCCCAAGTGCTAGGATTACAGGTGTACACCACCATGCCCAGTCTGGGCCTTTGACTTATACTGTGACTCTTGTCTGGAGCCCTCTTCCTTGAGTTCTCCACCTCTCCTGATAATGCTGCCTGCTCTTAAAGACAGAGGCCACCTTGGGACAGAAAGACCACTCTCTGACGTCTGAAGTCTTAACTGTGTTGTCTTGTGCCCCCTTTAAACAGCTTTGCTTTGCTGGAGTCTGGTGGAGCATTCAAGACCCTTCTTGCCCTGGACCCCAAAGACCCCTCCAGCCTCATTCAGTACTCCCAGCTTACCCCTAAACATCTACACTCTTGTCTCAGGCTCTGTGTCTTCGTAGACACTCGTGCCCTTTGCCTTTTATCTCTTCACCTGAAGAATTCCAATTCCCCTTTGAAGATTGTGATTGCTGTCACCACCTCTGGGCCTCAGAGTCCTGGAGCTCCAGCTGCACCCAGCCCATACCTGCTCTAATCAGGCTTTTGTTTCTCAATGCATCATGCCCCTGCCCCCAAGACCTGTGCACTTGTTTCCTTGCTTCAACCCAGTTGATTTCTACTTATTCATCAGTGTTCAGTCAAAACCTCCCTTCTCCTGGGAAGCCCTGGTTGGCTCCTAGGCTAACGGAGGAGTTAATTATAACAGTTTTAGAACTATGTTTATATTATTTAATATCTGTCTTTTCCTGGGCAGGAACCACAACTGTCTTGTTTTTCATGGCATGAGATACCCATAGCAGAACATGCACAGGACAATTTCTGAAGGAAGTAGCCCTTACCACATTCAATCTCCTGTTTATTGGGCTTATTTCACAGCAATCTGTGAGTGCTTGGGGGACTAGCTCAGGGTTCTCTGAGCCCCACTTCATAGACCTACAGGGCTTTTCTGAATTTGGGTGCTGCCATGGGTGTTACCTAGAATCCATTGTCATTGAAGACTTCGGACACCAGCTGCTGGGGGTGTGGTCCCCACAAAGCTGCTCCAGAGGTTACTAATGTGGTAGGTTCCTGTATTTTCTATCAGAAGAGTTGGACAGAAGAACTGTGTGTGTGTGTGTGTGT
Organism: Myocastor coypus; assembly: GCA_004027025.1. Taxonomy (NCBI): domain Eukaryota; kingdom Metazoa; phylum Chordata; class Mammalia; order Rodentia; family Myocastoridae; genus Myocastor; species Myocastor coypus. The sequence goes on from PVJA010026661.1 coordinate 19,648, forward strand.
GTGTGTGTGTGTGTGTGTGTGTGTCTTTTTGAGACAGGGTCTCGCTATACAGTTCAGGATGGCCTTGAGCTCACTTTTGTAACCCAGGCTGGTGTCAAATTCACATCAATCCTCCTGCCTCATCCTCCCAAGTGCTGGGATTACAGGCATGTGCCACCACACCTGGCTCGGACAGAAGAACTTTGGCACACAAAGAAGGTTTTAGGGAAAGGAAGGGCAGAAATCCCAGGCTAATCCAAAGGAAAAGATTTACAGCTTTTATGGGTTCTATAAAGTAAGCAGGGACCCAGTCTATTGATGTCATCACACGACAGAGTTGGGGTTTGGTGATTTATATATGTCTATCGATAGACAGACAGACAGACAGATGATAGATAGATAGATTTGGTTATTGCAGGGTCTCACTATTCAGCTCGGACTCCTGGTGATCTTCCTGCTTTCAGTCTCCCCAGGGCGGGGATTACAGGTGTACATCACTATGGGACTGCTCAGCCTGTCTGGAGGTGGGGCTGATGCAGCTAGTGGTGACGGGGTTGGAACCGCAGTTCCTGTGCTTGCCTAAGCAGATGCTTTAGTCCTTGAAGTGATGTCGCTAGCCTCTTGGTTCTTTATCATGCCTCCTCAGGTGACTGTCTCATAACTATGTTAGGGCCGCATCTTGGTATGACTATAAGTTATGTTAGTGACTGTTCAATGTATGCATTGCCCTTTACCACCTAGAATTTGCCCTTTATCATCTGAGAAAGTTAGTTACTAATTGAGTTTTGGAACAGGGCAGATTGCTCCCCAGTTTCACTGGGTTTGATTTTAATAGTCTTGGTTTCTTTGGATCTGGTTTGCTGATGGGTCTGCTGCCTACATAGCCTTTGAAGACTAAGCCGACTTCCCTTCCTCCCTTAATTTCACAGCCTCTTTTTAACTACCAGTTTCCTGGTACAGGTGTTAACCTGCTGACTGTGGGGCAGCTTAGCTGTCACACAGATCCTGCTGCACTGGCCTCAGCCAATTCCACATCCAGATGGGCAGGGACAGAAAGATCTGGCCATTTCAGCTCCCCAGCAGGCCACTCTGCCATGCCCTCAGGCTCAGGCTGCCCTTGGGCCTGCAGGAGCTTTCTGCTTCTGTCAAAGCTGTTCCACAAGCACTGAGCCACAGAAGCTCCCTCCTGTATTGCAATTTTCACCTCAGATCTGCTTCTCAGAAGTCTCTTGTCACAGGCCCTCAGTATTTTTTTGAGCTTTTTTTTCCCCTACAGTCTGCAGGCATCCTTCATTTATCAAAGTGTTTCCCGTCCATTTTTCTATTCCAATACAGTACTCCCATTCTACACTGCCTTGCTGGATTAAGCAGGGAAACTAGGACTGTGGATATAGTTCAGAGGCATAAGTGCCTGCCTGGCAAGCACAACGTCCTGAATTCTTTCTCCAGTACTACAAATAAATAAATATAAAATAAAATAAAAAGGGAGGCTAGCCCCCAGCTAATCACTAGCTCTGGAAACTGAGGCCCACAGTGGCTCAGTAACCAGCCTGAAGACATGTAGTAATTAGAAGCTGAGCTCTCAAGTTTTTGACTCCCTCTTCCTACCAAGTCTCAGCATCCAGGAACAGAAAGGGAGCCTTATTCAAAGGAATCCTGTCCTGGCGAAAGAATCTTCAAAGCGTGGCTCTGGGGTGTGGACAGGCAAGCAGGCAGAGTCCCGCGGCCCCTGCCGGGGAAACTGAGGCCCAGAGCCCAGACCTCCGCCGCCTCCGAGGACTCGAAGGGGCGCGTCCTGCCCCTCGGGCCGCCCCCTCCGCCCCTCACGCCGGTCCCGCCTGGTCTTCGCTTTGAGGGTACGAGTCATGGCGGCAGCCGTGGCGGTGGCGTGGCTGCTGCTGCTGTGGGCCGCGGCCTGTGCGCAGCGGGAGCGCGACTTCTACGACTTCAAGGCGGTCAACATCCGGGGCAAGCTGGTGTCGCTGGAGAAGTACCGTGGCTCGGTGAGTGCACGGCCGCGACGCGGGGTGTGGCTGCTGCCCTCCGCCGGCTCAGGCCTCCCCCGCCCGGGCCCTGCCCGCGCGTCTCCGGCGACGACGTGGCGCGGCCCCGGCTCTGGCCCTGAAGCACACCGAGTCCCACACCGCCTTCGGGCAGCGGCGCCCTGAGCTGGCTGGGCGGTGGATACCCGGCTGGGGCTGCGACCGGGGCCTGCCTGGTTCGAGTCCAAAGTCCCGATGCCCGAGGAGAGAGCTGTTTAAGATGCATAGGTACCTGACTCGGACCATCGTTTAGAGAGAACTCTAAGGTCCAGAGAGTGGGTAACATGCACAAGGTAACAAAGCACCAGAAAACTACAGAGCCCACTGGAGACCTAACTCCTGTGGTCTGCACACAGTGCACTCTTCAGAGGACGGTAAGGGCTGAAATGGGAGTCAATCAAGCCAATTGGTCGCCTACCAAGAGGGAATCTCAGCTCCTAAACTAATGCAGAGAGAAAAAAAAGTCTCACTGAACCATTGGAATGAGTGGATTTTAGCAAGATGAAGAGGGCCCTTCCGGGAAGAGCAGGGACCACATCAAGCTATAGAAGCCGACTTTGGGGTTGGGGGTTGGGAGGGGTGTCCAAGTTGTACTGAGAAATGAAGAGCCCAACGGAGGGAGTGGTGCTGCCAGGGCTGAAGGGCTCAGGGGGAACAGGCTTCCTTGAACACTGCATGCAGGGGCCCATGAGTGTGACACAGTGTAATGAAAGCCCCTCCAAATCTGGCTGTCTAGATAGACTTGGGGCCCTAGTGTGGAAAAGTGGGGAGTTCTGTGGACATATGTGGGCCTAGAATCCAGATCTAGATACACCACCCAAAAGTGGCTGTGGGCATGCTTTTCTTGGAAGCAAGGGCATCTTTAGCGATGAAGGTATATAAGCTTCAAAATTCTCAGTTATACTGGGATACTGCTGCCCTAATCTCTGACTTGATCACACCTCAGGATAATGGAAATTTCCAATGAGATGACAGTGTGAAAGCAGTTGGTAAACTGTACAGTGCTCTGTGCCTGTGTTTGGAGGTGCTCAAAAGGAGCCTCGTTCAGGAATCAGAACATGTAAGAAGAGCATATCCCATTTGTGTTTAGCCCTTCCCTCACTGCTTACCACAGAGCCCCTGGGCTGGTACCTCATGGGCTCTGCTACTCACTTATTGGTGTGCATTACTTAGCAACTACTGTGAGCTAAGTAATAGGTCAGGCCTTGACCTTACAGTGAACAAGACAAGTTTCCAGTGGAGTATAGCTTATGTGGAGTAGACAGTAACCAGGGAATTGAATAGCAGTAAGTACGAAAAGGTAGTATAACAAGGTTTCACAGTTAGTAGCAGATAGAGATAGAATTTGAACCCAAGTAGTCAACTCTAACATGTGTGCTCTTAGCTACTAAATTTAGAGGGAAAACAAGGAATAATTATGGCAAGGAAGCTGTACATGGTACTTTGAGTCAATCCAAGGGTTGTCTGCCAGTTAGGCAATGAGCTTATTCCGTCATCAGCAGAGACTCAGCCCTGATGACAGCCATAAGAAAGACTGACAGATGACTGCTTGGGACTGTGCTTGCTTCCTGTGTGGGGTTGTGTACCTATAGACTTGAGCAGTCTGTGTGTGTGTGTGTGTGTGTGTGTGTGTGTGTGTGTGTGTGTGTGTAGGGCTGTTACTGTGTACTCACCCAAGTTTATATCTGCTAGTATATGGACATATATAAATTGGGCCCTTGGCCTCTTAAGAACCAGGCTTTTTGGTGTTAGTAATAGAATTGGAAATAAGATTTCCACTCTTACAAAAGAGTAGGCAGAGGCAATGTAAATTACAAATAAGCAACCTTTAAAACCATCATTTCTCCAGGGAAAAAGGTGGGAGGGGAATTAAAAATCCCAGCACCTCACCATCCTAGGCAGAATCTAACACTGACCACAGATGAGGGAGGTTGTTCTAACAGTTTATAGCCCCCAGGGAATGAGTCCTTCCTCCTTTGTTGGCAGCAGGGTGGAGTTACAGCTCTGTGACTCAATATTTAGCCCAATGGCTAGGGCTGTCTCTGAAGATTTTGCACCCCAGGGAACATTTGGCAGTATTGGGAAACATTTTCATTGTTGCATCTAATAGGTAGATAGATGCCCTGGGTGCTGCCAAACATCCCACAAAGAACAGGATAGCCCCCCTATCCCAAATATATATATGTCACTCATATCAGTAGTGATGAGGTTGAGAAACCCTATCCAGCCTGAGCAGTTTGTGCGTCTGCCTATCTAGTGCCCCAGGGATTGGACCCTCCTTATGGGGCCAACTAGTTCAATCCTTGCTCTTCTCAAAGAGTGACAAGGGCAATATGGCTGGACTACCCATCCACAGGGTAAAGTTTTTAATCTTTTAATAATATGTAACTAGCCGGGCATGGTGGCGCACACCTGTAATCCCAGCACTCGGGAGGCTGAGGCAGGAGGATTGGTGCAAGTTCAAGACCAGCCTGGGCTACAAAAGTGAGCCTAAGGCCAGCCTGAACTGCATAGCAAGACCCTGTCTCAAAAAGACAAAAAAAAAAAAATACATATATATATATATATATATATATAACTGAAGCTACCAACATGGCATTGGTGCCAAAATTCTAATTGTAGTGTTATTATTATAATCCACTTCTGGCCACCAACTTTATATTTATTGCTTAAGCTTTTAATAAAATTAGGGATTAGTCTAGTGATCAAAGAAAATAGTGTCTGCTAGAGGAGAGGGAACAAAAATGGGGTTGCTCTGGGGCCCAGGGTCTTCCTGTCATGAAAGTCTGTCTGTCTACCTATACAGGTGTTTATGTATGTGTGCAAAGTTACTCATGCAGAAAACTCTCACACTTACTGAGATCTTTCCATATGCCAGAACCAGAGATGACATGGACCTAGCTCCTGCTTCAGTAGGTTGCAATTCTAGAAGGGACACCAAAACAGGCGGGGCAACTACCAAGTAATGAGTGCTACCTGACTGAGATTATAACTGAAACCAGGTTGCTTTCCTAATCTCTCACATCCCCTCCCCATATGTGTTTCCCTGTGTACCTCTGTGAATAGGTGTGTGTTTGTGAGAATGTGGATGCTGTTAGTTCATGTTTGTTTGTGTCATGGGACATGGGCATGCCAACCATTTATGTGCATTGTGTATTTACATACTTAAAGATGTTCATGTATATGTGCACACATCTGTAAGCCCCTACATGTTTGATTTCATATACCTGTATGCATGTGTTTATAGATATGTGAGCATTGCGTATACATTTACATATGTTTACATAGTATTCTTGTATATGTGAGGGAGCATTAACTATTGGGGAGCTGTGTATGTGGGCACATCAACTGTGTGCCATTTCATGGGCTGTGTATATGTTTGGGCTTTTTTGTCTTGTGTTTTCCATCCAGGTATCCCTGGTAGTGAATGTGGCTAGTGAGTGTGGCTTCACAGAACAACACTACCGAGCCCTGCAGCAGCTACAGAAGGACTTGGGTCCCCACCATTTCAATGTGCTTGCCTTCCCCTGCAACCAATTTGGTCAACAGGAGCCAGACAGCAACAGGGAGATTGAGAGCTTTGCCCGCCGCACCTACAATGTTTCTTTCCCCATGTTCAGCAAGGTTGCAGTCATCGGCACTGGTGCCCACCCTGCCTTCAAATACCTGACTGGTGAGTCCTGTTGCATACTCTCAATTTCCCTCAACTGAGTGAGGCTGTGGCTCCCTGGGCCAAAACTATGGTTCCCTGGGCAGAAGGAGCCAAAGGCTGGGTGACCTGATGCCCCTTCCGAACCCCTTTTAGGTGGGTTGATGTTTCTGTTTCATTCCAGAACTAATATTGGGGAGGATGTGGGCTGCCAGAGCCGAGGGGGATTGTTGCCTAAGAATATCTCCACACCTGTTGCCTCAAAGTTCTCTCTTGAGTCACCCCAGAGGACTTCTCTGGGGGATTGACACTTAGAAGGACCTTGTGTCCTCATGTTTTAATCAGTATAGATTACATGAGCTTATAGATTTAGGAATGAGAAACCAAACTATAGACAAGTGTTACAGTCAGTTAAATTAGGTACATATTAATATGTAGTCAGAGAGAAATTGGTCCATCAAGGAGGTCAGCACAAAAAATAAAGACATCAAAATTATGGCTAGAGGTACATCTGAAAAAGGACAGGCCTCAGGATGAAGACACAATAGCTAGGCCTGCACACTTCCTTAAGAGATTAACAGCAATTTCAGATGATACCATAATTAGGACCACCCAGTCCATTAAGTCCAGATAGGCATCAAACACCTAGGTGACTAACCAGAACATCTGGACCCAGTCTCCTATCCCTTCCTATCCTTTTCCAAAAGATAGAAATTATGTTTTTCCTCCACCAAGGAGACACCACATGTTGCAGGACATAGATATTGTTCAAGATAGCTGATAGGCATTACCTGTCTTGTATCAGGTAAAATCTGTCCGCCATGGGAGGGAAACCTGAGCTAAAATCCCAGATCTCACTGCTTCAAAAATGGCCTCAGATGCCTCGGAGCCACAATATGGAGTCATAGACCAAACCTGTACTATGACCCTCTGTCCTTTCTCAGGCCCTTTTCCTGCTCTGGGGACTTTGTGTTTCTGGTTGTCTTTATATCCCTCCCCACCACCTTACTTTGCAAGGCACCACCTGGTAGAGTAAGTGAAAAACAGCAGCAAAATTTACCAAAGAAGGTTTGCATTTCACTCTTGGATCAAGCCTAATGTTTGCCTTTTTCCTGTATGATTTTGTTAGTGCTTTCCATAGTTACAGATCAGATGTGACCTTGCTTTGGAAGCACTTGGCAAGATCTTAAAATTACACGTAGGTGAGACCCACTGAAACAGGGCTTAAGAAACTCTTTAGGAACTCCCCTCCACTCCCATGATTGTAATTCACTCTGTCCATGTACTAATACTGAAAACCGTTACAACTTAATTAGAGAGTACAGTGTGGTCCGTTCAGTAATTCATGGACATTAATAAAGGTAAGTTTTCTGCTGCTTTATCACAGAATCCAAAAGTTTTCATTCTTAACCTTGATCTCCCATCAGAATCTCTGAGAGAACTTTTGATTTTAATGGTCGAGTCTACACCAGGCATCAGAATTATACTGCAAGTGGAATGGCAGGGGTGGGTATGGGAATTCCACTTTGTTCTTCTTATCCTTTCTTCTCTAGAGACTTCTGGGAAGGAGCCCACCTGGAACTTCTGGAAGTACCTCGTGGCCCCAGATGGAAAGGTGGTAGGCGCTTGGGACCCGACTGTGGCAGTGGAGGAAATCAGGCCTCACATCATAGAACTTGTGAGGAAGCTTATCCTGCGGAAGCGAGAAGATTTATAACCATGTTCCTTCTTCTCCCATCCCATCCATCCCCATCTATCTGTGTATAGATGAGTAGACAAACTGAAATGGTGCTTCAAAGGGAGAAACCACCAAGTCTCTTTTCTTTGTTATTACCCCACCTATCTTCCGCTCTTACATGGGGAAAAATAAATCAAAAATTTTGGCCGTTTGATTCAAAGAGAAACTAATAGGCACCTCTGGCCAATGAGAGCTCTTAACAGTGAATCAGCAGCCAATAAGAACCTCTACCTGATGAAACACGTTGCTACTAAGAACTTTTATTTAGAACAGTGGTTCTCAACCTTTCTAATGCCGTGACCCTGCAATACAGTTCCTCATGTTGCAGTGACCCCAAACCAAAAAATAATTTTGATGGCTATTTCAAAACTGTAATTTTGCTACAGTTATGATTTCCGATGGCTTTAGGCAACCCCTGTGTTTTGGTCATTCAACCCCCGCCAGGGTCTCGACCCACAGGTTGAGAACTGCTGATTTATTTTTATTTTTTTTTAAGAATTTTTTTTTTTATTTTACTGTTTTCTTGTTTCAGAACCTTTATTTGTTTATTCACTCATTTTTAATGGCCGGCTCAGCCCACCCCGAGGGCAGGGCTGGCGCAGCATGTGGTGCAGGGGATCGAACCGCGGTCCCTGAAGCCGCCCAAGCTTTCCCAAGCAGGGGCTTTAGACCACTGAGCCATCTCGCCAGGCCCTGTTTGTTTGTTTATTCACTCATTTTTATGGCCGGCTCAGCCCACCCCAAAGGCAGGGCTGGCACAGCATGTGGTGCCGGGGATGGAACCGCGGTCCCTGAGGCCACCCAAGCTTTCCAAAGCAGGCGCTTTAGACCACTGAGCCATCCCGCCGGGCCCCGAGAACTGCTGATTTAGCCAATGACACATGTGACAATCTCCTGCCCAGCCAGGGCTGCCAACTGGGGCCAATTCCTACCTCACAGGGCTGTTGTGAGGATTAATATGAATCACCTGTGAGAGTGTAGGCAGTGGTAGCCAAATAGAAGGCATCCAATAAATCCTTTTTATTGCATATAAACCCAAAGATAACTTATGATCAATAAAAACTTGCACCTAACATGAATTTTCAGCCAGTGGAAACCTACGCCAAATATCTATTTCTGGTTGTGGTTTTGCTCTTGCAAAAGATGCAACTTCCTGCACTGCGGCTGCAACTCAATGGTAGGGCACTTTGTCAAGAATGTCAAGAAGGCTCTGGATTTGATTCCTAGTGCTGTAAAGGAAAGGAAAAAAAAGAAGAAGAAAGAAAGAAAAAGAAATGATGCAAGGTTCTTGTAAAAGCTCCAGTAATGTGGAAGTGAAAGTCTCTGCCTCATTCTTCTGTCCTCTCAATCCCTAGAGGTAAACTGTCAACAACTTGGTAAAAAGGTTTCTAGGCCTTTTTTTTTTTTTTTTTTGCTTTTTGAGACAGAGTCTCACTATGCAGTTCAGGCTGGCCTTGAGCTCACTTTTGTAGCCCGGGCTGGTCTCGAACTTGCACTGATCCTCCTGCCTGAGCCCTCCCAAGTGCTGGGATTACAGGCATGCACCACCACACCCAGCTAGGCTTTTTTTTTTTTTTTTTTTAGTTAAACATCCTTATTATTTACTGACCAAAAGTGTACTGCAATGAAAATCAAGCAAAAGATATAAACAGATAATTTACAGAAAAATACAGATGATCAATAGGATATCAAAAAAGTTCAGTCTTATTTATGTTAGATTTTTAAAATATCCATTATTGATAAGGATGTGGGGAGGTGGAATTCACATAAACATTTATAGGATAATAAACCAGAGCAAGTTTTTAGGAGGTGATTTAATATCTTTGAAAACAAAAATGTTTGAGCCCTTTGATCTAGCATTTCCCCTTTGAGTACTCCCAAACTATATATGTACATATATACACTTTTTACGAATGAAAATTTGGGTGTGACCCATATATCCATCAATGTGGGTTTGGTAATATAGTATAGAACAAATACAAATGACAAATTAATGCCATTACTAAAATGAATGAGTTAAGGCCAGTCAAATAGCTCAGTGAATTAAAGCACCTGCAAGTGATCCATAGGCCTGCCATGCTGGCCCCACCCCAGGGTGCACTGAGATGGCAATTGAGACTGGGCATGGTAGTGCATACCTGTAATCCCAGCTCTTGGGAGGCTGTAAACAGGTGGGTGATTACAAGTCGGATCTAGTTGTGAGACCCTGAATACCCCATAAACCCTGCTTTAAAATACAAATTTTTTTTTTTTTTTTTTTGTCTTTTTGAGACAGGGTCTTGCTATGCAATAGGGGCTGGGGAGATAGCTCAGTGGAATAAGTGCTTGCCTGGCAAGTACAAGGTCCTGAGTT